>OU611761.1:7887444-7909944 GCA_914767535.2 Dunaliella primolecta | reverse complement strand
ATGCTGTCCAGGCCTGCGCAGTTTGTGTTGAAGGAGTAGCCCCCTGCCTCTTTCCTGCTCCTATGCTTGCCTGGCAGCGTGTCCTCATCTTTCTGTGCTCTGCCTTGCTCACGAGGTCACCCCTGAGCATACTGTTTATGCCTGCTTTGAAAATCCTGCATGTACAGCCAGGAAGGTCAGGCGCTGACTGATCTGTGTAATTCCAAAGGAAGAGGAACGCTAAGCTGTGCATGCAGGAACACTCCTGGGACAGCGACCTGTTTAGGAGCTACCCTTAAACACAACATGTGGTGACGCAAACTGCTCGTGTTGTGGTTGCAGCCGGCGTCGCAGCACAACTGGTACCTTCTTGGAAGGGGGGGCACTTCCATGCAACTACTTCCCTATATCGAGGGACTCCCCACCGAACCCCTACCCCTACAATGGGGTGCACAAAGGTGTCATGCCTGCTTCGAGGGTGTTTGAACGCCAATCGAGTGGTTGGTTAGGTGAATTACGGGAGCCCCAAGAGCTGTGCCCCAAGAACTCTGGACTAGGGCCAATGGGTGCTTCTCAGCAGCAGCAGCAGCAGCAGCAGCAACAGCAGCAGGGCAACTTTAGAGAAGCCCTGTTCAGGCTGCTGCAGGGTGATGTACCACCGGACTCTCCTGCACAAGCTCGGTATGTGTGTGCCTGTGCGACTGCCCTGCTTCATGCTTTTGTAATGTTAGGTTTCTGTTGAAGTTGCGCTCTACTAGCGTGACCTTGAGCCTTTGACTGGTCTGTTTGTGGGCATGTTGTGACTCATGCATACTTGCTACTTGTGTCAAAAAGCATGCACTGTCAGTTGATATAAGCTAAGTAGCTCATGTCAATTCTGGGCAGCCCAGCTTTCCTGTGCGCTTGCACGAGGCTCTGCATTCCGGTCAGATAAATATCTGAAATCAACTCTGGGCAGCCCAGCTTTCCTGTGCGCTTGCATGGGGTTCTGCATTCTGCCAACACCGGGTGCAGAAGCAGGTGATCACTGACCATGCAGCTGAGATAAATCCTTGACCCTATTGCGAGGGCTCCTGCTTGGTCAGGCATCACTAAATCACACCTCCCATGAGGGTGACGCATGCTTAGGCCTAAATGCCTCACTTGCATGGCTGCATCCCAATCACACCACCTAAGAGGGTATGTCCAGGTCTGGATGCCTGACCTTGCCAATGCCCCTCCATGCACAGGGTCAGGAGCAAGGGTACAGGGAAGTTTGTATCTGCTCACCTTAATCCCCACTATGGCTACGACAGCTCGTGTGGCAGCCAAAGTGTCAAAGACCTGTCCTCCCCGCGGTGGGCTGCATCGCCAACCTCCCCATTCGGGGGCAGAGGCAGGGGCGTAGCAAAGATGCGCAGCATAGGTGAGTGCCGGTATGCTGTTGGTGGAGGCGCTCATGCATCTGTTTGTAGGAGGGTCCTCAGAGGCAGAGGCGTTGTTGGTTCTGCAAACATGCGTAGCGTAAGTGAGCGCTGATGTGCCTGTTCATTCTCATTCCTGGTGTCCGGTGCGCCTGTGAATCGGCACCCGTTTTGGCGGCAAGGGAGCCTGGAAAGTGTGAGGCCTGGGTTAGGGCCAGCCTTGCCTAATGCTTGTATCTTGCGCCTTTTACCTGAGCACTGGTTACGTTTTGCACTGAGGCATCCTTGCGCCTTTTACCTGAGCACTGATTACGTTTTGCACTGAGCATTTTTGCGCCTTTTACCTGAGCACTGATTACGTTTTGCACTGAGCATGAGGTGTCATGCTGTTGTAAGGCAATAGACCGGGTGGAACTGGATTTCCTGTTCTGTCCCTGAAGGTTGTTCAGCAGCATGTTAAATGACATTGTGCAGGTAGTGACGAGCATCAAGTGTACACGACCCCCCTTTTTTTTTTGCAGGTCAACGGCCCCCTGTAGTCCTGCGACCCGCCCCCTCCCCCTCGACATCAGCGCCCCTGCCAGTAATTACCATGGCATCCTCGCTTTCCGTCCAAATCAGTGGCTCATACAAGCAGATGGTCAGGACGGGGTCAATTATCATGAGGCCTGCGGAGGGGGGCAGAAACACCGAGTTGTTCAACCCCCTGTGGTCGGCGCCAGAGCCCAGGGACAGGCATGAGCAGCCGCTGCAGCAGCAGCAGCATCAGCAGCGGCAAGCCTACACCCTGGGAGCTGCCCTGCCTGAGGCCCTAACATCAGGCATCAGCAGACGCTTCTTGTTCACCCCAGTGGATCCAGAAGCAGTACAGGGCACCAAGCCCCAACAGCCGGTGTGTTCTTGACCAGGACTTCTGGTCCATGGGAAATAGGATGAGGTTCCTTGTAAGGTTCATGTGTTCCCATCCTGCATCAAGCACGTCCTTGGAGAGCTCTTGTTGCAATTGCTTGTGCGCTCTGCAGCAGCCTTGCTGTAGGTCAAGCACTGCTTGCTCATTTACAGTGCGACCTTCTTGCAAGGAATTGGGAACTCATTATTATGGTAGGTCTTAGCAGAAGAGATTGCTTCTGCTGCATCGAAAGCAGTGCACTCCAATGCCTTTCCCTTACAGACGCAAGGCTGCAAACTTTGTGTGCCGATGCCCTGAAGCTGCCCCGCCGCATATGTAGTCGCCCTGTTATGCTGAGCCCCCCTCCCAATCTCTCTGCGCTGCAACGCTCGCCCGACGCTGCAACGCACCATGACGCTGCCTCCTCAACCTTTTGTCTTTCTCACTAGCAGGCTTCATCCTCAGCCTCAGTCAAGCAAGGGAGTGAGCCCCAAGGTGACAGGCCCAGCGTCGGGGGCTCAAGCTCACAGAGCAGCCATTTGAGCAGTCTTGCGCGCGCCGTCGCCATCTTAAATGAGGTACCGCTGCACTTCTTGCAATGCTGACACTGTTCACACGCACGTCAACCCTGTGCCTTTTCATGCGTGTTATCCTGCACATTGTGGGCCAGCCGTGAGTGCGTAGCGCAGCCCTGTGCCTCTGATATTACACGCATCGTTGCCAGCCTTCACGACGCAGCAGAGCTGTGTTGGACATTGCCACCTTTTGACAAGAGGTTTGTAGCTACGTCTGTCACTGTGGTGCCTTCCTCATGAGCATGTCAACCCTGTGCCTTTTCATGCGTGCGTTGTTGCCATCCTGCACATTGTGGGCCAGCCGTGAGTGTGTAGCGCAGCCCTGTGCCTCTGAAATTATGCACATCATTGCCAGCCTCCACAACATAGCAGTGCCGTATTGGCCATTGCCACCTCTAGACAAAGTGTTGCTACGTCTGTCACAAACACCTTATGCCTTCCTCATGAGCATGGCAGCCCTGTGCCTGGTCTATAAAGCGTCTTTGCCACCCTGCATGATGTAGCTGAGCTGCACTTTTTTTGCCGTTTCCAAAATTAAACAAGCGTGCAAGACAGCCCTGCGCCTGGGCTTGCAACCCACCGCCATCTTGGTGGAAGTATGCTTATAATCGGTAATTAAGGCCTTCCACAGGGTTGGCCGATTCCATACACACATAATATATATATGCCATACATTCCACATTTCCCCTGCAAAAAAGCTTGCGTACACATAAATACAGAGTCAGCCAGCCCTAAGAATAGGTGCTCAATGAGGTGGTGGCAGCCTGACCCTGAAGGTGCCTGGCTTACTTTTTTTTTTGCAACACGCACCATCCAAAAATCTCCGTTGGAATGCCACTGTGTCCTTCTGTTCAGGTACCCGTGATTGCCACAATGGTTGAGATGAGTGGCCGCGTGGTGTTCCAAAATGCTGCCTCCCAGTTCTACTGGGGAAGGCTGGAAAGTCCATCTGGGACAGGCCAGCACAGCACGCGCTCGTCAGCCTGCTCCAATGTCAGCCGAGGTGCGCCGGGCATGGCAATTGTGAGACACATATTGCTTGCTCCGATTGTTATGCATGCACACATCAGCCTGCTCCAGGGTGAGCTGAGGTGCGCCGGGCATAACAGTTATGAGACTCATATGAGATGTATGTCACTTGCTCTGATTGTTACGCACGAACGCATCAGCCTCGTGCTGGGCATGGCAATCATGGCATACATGTTACGCACTCCAATTGTTAGAGAGTGCAAGCCGAGGTGGTCCAGGCACACCAGCTGTTCCATGCATGCACTTCAAATGTTACGTACACGTGCACTCCGATTGTCAGTCAGTGCAAGCCCGGTTGGGCCAGGCATGCTGCTTACCATTAAACAGAAAGCATAGTCAGTGAGCCAGGCATGCTGCTTGATATAAAAGAATAATCATGGTCTGTGGGCCAGGCATGCTGCCTGACCCCAAAGCCAGAAAATGTGGTTGGGTGGAAGGCCTGCGCGGCTCAAGATTGGCTGCACCCCACTCTCATGCCTGGAATTGTGCGTGCCTGCTCCTGAGCACAGGCGGGTGCAACCTTGGTGCACTCCTTGACACGATGCTCCCCAACAACGGCCCAGGTGTTCAGGTGAGATCTGTGTGCCGGTGAGATCTGTGTGCCAGCTGTGTGTGCCGCCCAGGTGTTCAGGCGAGATCTGTGTGTGCCACACACTGTGTGGAGCCTAGAATCTGTACGTTTCACTGCATGGACTTGTGTTTGCGGTCGGCATCTTTGATGCTCTACCATTTTTTGTCCTCGTTGACAGGGGGTCCATGAGCAGGTTGTGACACAGCATGGTCACAGGTTACAGGTTCTAGAAACAGAAGGCCTTCACTGAAGGCTTCAGTCGAAACGACTGACTGACTGACTGACTGCTATTTGGCATGTATAAAAAGAGGAGGTCAAAGGATGGCACTTGCTTACCCTTGATTTTTACTTACCATCCATTCAGACAACTCCGCATTTACATGCATGCTCGCACTCGCATACATCTTACACTTACAGCTAGGAAGTTCTTGTGAATGCTGTATGATGCGCATGATAAGTTGGGATTGGCCAACCCTACCAATTAATCAACCTGCACCCCATGCCTGCAGGAGCTGATGGACACCATCGGAAGCGGGGGTGTTTGGAAAAGGGTGTTGCCAATGCCACCCCCTTTCCGCCACTCTCAGGTCTGTCAGGAGAGCGATGCATGCTCTGGAGTGCCATGCATGATCTGAGCTCGTTGGATGCTCATGTACGCTGAAAATTCCCCCTCGTCTGCTGCCCATTTGTTTGGTTGCGGTGGCATCGAGGTTAAAAGGGCCAAGCGTCCTTGATCAGGCATCCTTAGTCAGCCTCGGTCAACCTTTTCATTTTTGCGCGTCTGCACAACATGTAAATGCTGTTGCATCAGCATGTTTGGCCTGGAGTTCATCAAGTCACCGAGGTTGCATGGCTGCCAGCATGCGCAGTAAATCAGTGTGTAGTTGATGCATAATGGCACATGTGTATGCCCATCAGACCAAGGTTGCCAAACCTGACACTTCTGCTTTGCCAACGCTCGGTGTTCTGTGCATCACTGCTGCCTGGTGTATGCTCTACCCTTGTTTGTCTTACTACGCAGGGGCCCAGCTCAAGGTACAGCAATATTAACAGCAGCTCGGTCAAGTCTCTTCTAATGTCTGGCATCGGCAGGTGTGCTACGATTCAAAGCAGCCAGACCTGCATGCTAGAGCGTCATGGCAGGCTGGTTGCGTTTGAGCCGAAGGAGAGACTCAAGCGCTGTATTGGTCAACTGTCGTTTAACCTTTTGTGCTATATAATGGTTGGGTTCTTTGTAGTGTCTGGTACACCATGTTCAAGCTCAAGAAAGCCCGGAATTTTTTAATCGGCAGCTGCGTGGAGTCTGCTTTGGGTGGCGTTCAACAAATCTGGAGTACCTGTTCTAGCTGTGCACTTGTCAGCAGCTTTGCTTGTGCTTGCACGTTACTTATGCATCACAAGCATCAATTGGTCACGCCCAAGTCTGGGAAGCATGCGTACAAACCCCTTGTGTGCGAGCCTCATGATGTTGCTTATGCATCACAAGCATCACTGTGTCACGCCTGAGCCTGGGGAGCATGCGTACGAACCCCTTGTGCACGAGCCCCATGATGTTGCTTATGCATCACAAGCATCAATTGGTCACGCCCGAGTCAGGGAAGCATGCGTAAGAGCCCCTTGTGCGCGAGCCCCATGATGTTTGCTTATGCAATACGAGCATCACTGTGTCACGCCTGAGCCTAGGAGCATGCATGTGAACCTCTTGCACAAGCCCTATGATGTGTCATCTGTAGGGTGGCGCGTCCCAAATCTATGCCGTATATTTCAGCTCAATGGTAGGGGGAATGTGAAGTACATGGCGTTTGTATGTGGAACTGGCAATCCTAATTATCTTTTATGTGAGGGTAACTTGCCAACTTGCCCAGCCTAGCCTGGGCCAAGGCTGGGTGTGTGTAGACAAGGCTCTTTGGCAAAATGGGCTCATTCTTGGTGGCAAAGAGTGTCACCCAAATCTTGGGAAGCTGCACTGCAATTCTCTGAGATGCGCTGCTCATTCAGTAGGTGTGTAAGGCAGATCTGTAGGCATTCCCCCAAATCCTTCAAAAAAGCTCTCCGGTGCGCGCATTGGGCTGGTAAGCCTGCATGCAGTGCATCAGGCATGCAATTTGTGTAAGCCATACATTTTGCCTAGCCATGCATTGATTGATCGCCCCCTTGCTTAAGGGAGTAGGCGGAGGCACCTCTGCTGCTGACTTGGTGTAGGTGACTGAAGCCTGTTGTTGAAAAGGGTGATGAGGTACGCCTGATGTTCACAAGGGGTGGGTCCCAGGGCACTGCTGCGCACCTACAGCTAGTAATGAAAGCTCAATGGTAACTTGAGCCTGATCTTGACAAGTGAGGGAAGCGTCGCAAGCGAAGCTGAAAAATTGGCGAAGCCAGTCCTTCTTGGCACATCTGTGTCATTGATATGCAGTGCCTGGGGTAACAACAGACTATCCTGCAACAGACCAGGCCTTGTTCACGCATGCATACATAGCTGAGTGCACCATGCAAGCTGCTCCATTCATTATTTACTTGCTCCCCTTGGGCTTTCAGCAGCAGACTATGCACAGAGGCTCCCTCATCCATATACCAGGGCAGGGGGTGCAGGTCCTGCTCCTCATAGCATCAGCAAGCTTCCGTGCCTTCACCTCTCTATTCACGCAGCAACTCACACCATCGTTAGATCAAAAATTTAAATTCCCATCGCAATTGGAGTTATGCAAATCCGTTGGCTCAGCGGCACACTGGAGGGTTCCGCAGGTTGACTGTGAAATTTCCAAAACGGGCCAACCCCCCAGCCCCAGACCCAGCAAGGGCATCCAATTAAGTATGTTGATGGATTTTGTGTCACCTAGAGCTGTTCCGGGGGCCTGAGGTGGCCGGACTGGGTCGGTCAAACCAAAACATAGAGGAATCTTTGCTCCCTCCCTTTGCTCGCTGCACCCCAGGGCACCAAACTCCAAATGTCCCGATGAAACTTTTTGCTTGGCCTGCACGTCAAGTGTCAGGGCAGGGGGTGCGCTGGGCGGGCCACGCTGGGCATCTTCTGCTCAGCTACCAAACAAAAGAGTTTCAGAACATTTTGCACAGGGCCCCATCTGCCCCCCTGACATCACAGGGCTGGCTGAAGAAGTTTGCTTGGCCTGCATGCCGGGTTTCAGGGCGGGGGGTGCGCTGGGAGGGCCTGGGCAGGCTAGTGTGAACTTTACCGGGAAACTGCAAACCTAGGGGCTCACGCCCCATGAATGGGGCTTCGCCAAAAAGGGTGATGACTTACGCCTAATGTCCACAAAGTGGGGGCTCAGGGCACTGCTGCGCACCTGTAGCTGGTGGTGCTCAAGCCTTTGCTTTTTCCCAAAACTCTGAGCTTGCGAATGGCAACACTAACAACAAGGGACCCTACGCACAATGGTGTCGATCACGACGATCTGAAGAGCAGCAGGGAAACAACTGTACGCGCACTGTCTGTTTGTTGCTTTGAGCAGGTGGTCCAACCCCCAGAGCTCTGACATCCAGGGGCTGATGCCCGTGCAGGAAGGCACGAGAGAGGTGCACAGCTTCAAAGATGACTCGGTGCTGTCCCTTAGCCCCAAGCAACGGCATGGCTGGGGACTTGCTAGCCTCCGGCAGGCTCCTCAGCACCAGCAGCAGCAGCAGCCGCGCTGGCACCCTGCATGGCAACAAGCCAAGCATCCTCAGCAGCCCTCCCCCAATCAGCAGCAACCAGCGCTCAGTCTGGCACTGCAAGAAGGGCGTGGGTCAGTTCAGCAGCAGCAGCAGCAGCAGCAGCAGCAACAGCCGGAGCTGCTCCCAGACGTGCAGGCCTGCCAGACGCAGCCAGGTGGTGATGCAGGTCAAGGGCCCCCCAGAGCTGGTGCCGACAGTGCCTACCACACACTCCTGCGCATCAACAATGAAAAGGAGGCGCAACAGCATGCCGGGACGGAGGCAGGCGAGCCGTTTGGGAGCCAGCTGCAGATCACGTTTGAGGCAGGCAGCACGTTTGGGAGCCAGCAGCATGCCGGAAGTGGGGAGGCAGGCCTCAGCAGCAAGGTCGGCAGCTATGGCAGCCAGCCCAACGCCAGCGAGACGAGTGCTGGGGTGTTGGAGTTCCAGCCGCTGCTGCCCTCGGCCAGAGCTGGACCGAGTGAGGGTGGCGCGCGTGCAGAAGCAGGCGATGTGCAACAGCAGCAGGAAGGCGAGCCCATTTCTAGCACGCAAGAGGGCACGCTAGCAGCCGCACCGAGGCGACGCAGGCCACCTCAGGCCAGCGCCAGCTTCAATGCGATCAGCAGCTGCGTGCCAGAGGCATCAGGCCTGGAGCATGCCTCCAGGCAGCCTGCTGGTGCTGCCAGGAGGAGCCTGAGGCGCACCGTCTCGTTTGCCGATGAGCTGGAGGTGGCCAAGTCCATCAGTGTCACCCCTGGGAAGCTCTCACACATCAGCCCGCCGTTACTCAAGGAAGAGATGGGGAGGGACAAGCCACGCGCCGTGCGCTTCCGGAGGGCCTCCATCACTTGCGTGGGTGCATGGGAGCGTGATTGTTGGCAGCAAGGTGCAGCTGCATCGCCTAAAAGCAGGCTGGGGTCGCTCAACAGCAGGCTGCCCCTGACAAGCCCGGGAGCCAAGGGCTTCTGGCGGAGGTCCTGTCCCGACATGGAGGGGGCAGGGCAGGAGCAGCAGAAGCAGGGAGGCTCTGAAGCCAAGGGCTTCTGGCGGAGATCCTGTCACAGCGTGGAGGAGGCAGGGCAGCAGCAGCAGCAGCAGCAGCAGGAGCTAGAAGGGCTGGCCATACCTCATGAAGGCAGAATGAGTCGCAGGTGTGGCTTGAGGTTTTAAGATGGAGGTGTGCGCTTTTTCCAGTGCTGAATGCAGTGCACAAGCGTGCTGAATGTGTCGACTCGGCTCGCTTTTGGCAACATGTCGATGCACAGATACCATGGAAAGAATGATGACGCATGCTCAGAGATGAAATCCAGGCATACCTGAGCAGTCACTGCTGCCTGCGTCAGGCCTGAAACTTGATATTGATGCTTAGATGCCAAAGCCCCTCATTGCACTGAACTGTTGAGTCAATCGCAGCTCGGAGAGCACAGCAACTTGATTTGGTTTGGATGGCATGTATTAATGTCTCTGAGTGCCAGCCTGGCCCCTGCCTGGGCTCTTTCTGGGAAAAGGGAGGAGCTCTAGCGTTCCTTGATCGTCCTTGCTTCTATGCTGCGCTTCTGTTACACAAAGATGGACATGATGACCCTTTTTTCTGCTTGTGAAAGGATCCCTGCACATGGCTGGCCCTTACCTTGTGCAGAGGAGCAGGTCCAACGAAACTGCCATCATTAGCACGCTCCTCAGCACATCATCTGCACCTCATGTCTCACCTCGCTTGCGAAGCGCATAATGTCATCTCATCTGTGCGTCATGTTTCACCTCACCTGCGTCTCTCTATGTTTTATCTCGTCTGCGTAACACATCTTGTCTGCATTGCATGCCTCACCTCACCTGCGTAGCGCTTTTATCTGCACCCCATGCCTCATCTCGCCACACCTACAACATTGACGAGCATGCATGTGTCTTTGCTTACCCAGGTGATTATGGACACCTGTGTGTATTGCACAACTGCATGTGCGTTGATAGCACAGACTTGCTGGCCATGCATCCAGTGCACCTCACCTGCAATGCATCTCAACTACGCTCTTCGCCTCACCTCACTCGCGACGCATCTCACCTATTCTATTCTATTTTCACCTCACCTGCGACACATCTGGACTTATGTCTTCTCCTTTCTTCATCTTCAACACACCTCAACAACGCTCTTCCCCTTTGTTGATGCACACTCATGTCTCCTTTCTGATGCAAACTCATGCCTCCTGTCCTGATGCACACTCATGCCTCCTGTCCTGATGCACACTCATGCCTCTCAGGCGGCCTGTCTACAGATGGAGCAGTAGGTCCCTCAAAGGGGATGAGCCCAGCATCGAGAGGAACAGCATCGTGTCGGAGGTCAGCTTTGGTGAGTTTGCATGCGTGTACATGCGCAGCAACAGCACGTTGGTGGACTTTAGCTTTGGAGAGCTCACATGTTCTTTTTTTGCTCATTTGCAACAACAGCAGAGATCATTGCGGAGATTAGCTCAGCTGATCCTGTGTGGGTGTGTGTGGGGGTGTGCATGGCGACAGTACCCTGAGAGAGGCCAGCTTTGTTTTTCTGTGCACGCAACACACGCACACCTCCTGCATGGTAACTCACATGGGCTCACATATATGTGTATGCACAACTCCGCTCTGGCCTGTGCATGCATGCAAATTGTGCAAGGTGGCCGAGGGTTGCTGTGCGCATCTCTCTCTCACAACTGTCCATGATGAGATCTAAGTCAATCACGGCTTGTCGATGTGTTGTGTTCCATGTGTGCAATGTTGATGTGTCTGGGCTTGCCTCACATCCTTCATTCTAGCCAAGCTGCATCCCCTGCCACAGATCGCAACTGGTGGACTGCAGCAAAAAGGCCCAGTGTCCAGGAACAGGAGGGGAGTTGCATATACTAGGCTCTAATGAGTGTGTGCATCCGTGAACACAGGTCCTCTGTCTGAGGGGTACCTTGATACCAAGCGGTCTTCCATGGGCATCAGTGGGCCTTCCCCCCCATCCTTCCACAGGTAAGTGCTCGTAGGCATTTTGCTGTGCATGAATGGGCTTGGAAGTCAGTGGTCATCGATGGGCATTGGTTTGCACCAATGTGCCTTCACCGCCGTCCTTCCACAGGTTTGTGCTTGTGTGCACTCTGCTGTGCATCACCAAGCTTTTTAGGTCAGTGATTACCGGCAGGCATGGATTTGCATCGATGCGCCTCAACCGCCTTCCATCCACACATTGGTCTTTGTATGCATTTTGCTTGGCATTAACAAGCCTGTAGGTCATTGGTCATCAACGGGCATTTTGGTTTGCATCAATGGCATCCATCACCAAGCTTCTTCAGGCTGTTGCTTGTAAGAACTTTGATTTGCGCTGTTGTGGTGTGCAGTGCATGCGTGACCAAGTATGCAAGGACACGTAGCGAATGGATTGGTTTTCATGGTTCCAAGCTGAATGACACCCTTCTCTGAGCAGGTTCCAAGCAACTGTGTTGTGACTTCGCATGACGTTCGTTCTTGAGTTGTTGTTTGAATGCTTATATACATTGAAGCCCTGCATATTCCAAAGCAGTGTTTTAATACGTAGCTTACGGTCAGCCAGCTCACACATGGCATGATTGCCATGGATGTCGCTTTCTGTATGGTTCTGGCATGGTTGTGGTACCACCCTGAAAACTTCCTGCACTTTCTGAATATGCAGAATTTTGTTGTTAGCAGACATTGATCATTCTGCATCTGGCTGCTGCATCATTGAAATTGGCAGTCTTTTTCACTGAAACTTGGCCTGGCCGAACCTCAGGAACGAATGGATGTCCAGGATGAAAAGTGTTAGCATCCACAGTTTAACATAATCAGGCTTGTAAATACACGCCGTCTTTGAAAAATCAGACCGTCTAAACGGTTCGGTGACGGTTCGGTTTGGTTGAAATCGTCAAAGGACGCTTTCAGGAAACTGACGGTGGCAATCGACCAGTTTGGTAGCACCGTTAGGCTCAGCTAAGCCGCTCGTTGCATGCACACTGCGGCTGCGGCTCACCTCAGCCACTCGATGCAACGATGAACGAAAATACAAAAATATAATTACTCTTAAGCATCATGCAAGGGCAAACAAGTGCCAAACGTGCAAGGACTGCCCTTGGGGGCACGAGCATGCCCACCCCAGAGGTCTGATGGGGCCCCCCCCTGCAGGCCTCAACACAGGGCTGCACGGGAGAGGAGGAGCAAGAAAGGGCAAGAAGAATGCCTGGGTTTGGCTGCATTATGTGGAGAAGCAAGCGGGAAGCAAGGCCAGCAACAGCAGCAGCAGCATGCGCACATTGTGCAGGGGTGCTGACCTGGACATGGCGACAAATGAGCAGAAGGAGAAGTTTGCAGCATGGTTGGATACAGTTCACTCTGCGGCAGAGGAGGAGAAGTTGCAGCAGGGCGGTGAGCCAATGGAGGTGGAGGGCAGTGGCTGAGCAGTGAAGGGGTATGCATTGGGGGAAACGCTGGAGGGTCCAGTTCTGGTTTGAGGCAGCAGGGCTAAGGCAGCCATGCTGTCAACTGAGCAGTGTGAGGGGGAGTTGTTGGGCTGGAGAGTCCATTCTAGTTTGAGGCAGGAAACTTGAAACAGTGCGGCCAAGGCATCATGCACTTTTAGCACAACTGTTCACTTTGAATTCATTCTTGGAGTTGTGGGCCACAACTTGTGGCATTCCAAGTGACAATTTTGTTTCTGCAGCAGATTGCTGGACTGAACCGTACAACGAACTGTTTTGCACCGTTTAGACGGTTTGAAATTTGGAAAATTTTGTAAATAAACATACAAACCGAACCGAACCGTAATTCGTACAGCAAACCGTCAACCGTTGTGTTACAAGCCTGAACATAATGCCATATTTGTGCTGACACAGTATGGTCCAGGAATACGCATACGTTCTAATATGAATTTTCTAAAAGTCCCACACGCTGATATTTCCCCTCTGGGTGTGCTGGGTGGTCTTGATCAGCGAAGTGTGGACTTACCAGAAGGGGGCAGACCTAGGGGCTGTGTCTCATGATGGGGGTTTTGCGGAGAACTGTCAATTGATAATGTATTCTTTTTGGAAGCTCGCGGAAATATCGGGTCGCAACATCGAAGGGGTCCCATGGAGAAACACATGTTTCCATCGTACCCTAGAACTGATTGAGTTCAGTGGAGGCCTAACCTGCACTCCAGCTCACAAAGGGGTTAGCCTCTTTATTCATGAATTGTTGCCAAGAGACCATGGGCCTGTGATTTGAAGCATGAGCCTGGGCATGCATTGATACGTGGGACTGGCTGCCTGGGTAGAGCTGTGACATACGTCAACCAAGAATCGTCAACATTTTCAATGAGAAAGATACAGAGAAGATCAGCGCGGCCCTTGCACAAGGATGACACCTAACAGTTCAGAATGATCCAAATTTTTCAAACTTGGGAAAGTCAGCATGGCCCCTGCACAAGGGTGACAAACTAACTGTGTAGATGTTCTTCAGTTTGACCTGAAATTTAGGCTGCAGGCATGTCGCTGTGTATGTGCATGCTGCCATGAACTGATTCACAAGCTGGCAATGATCCTTAAGTTAAAAAGTTGGGCTGCTTGACCTGCAAGCTTGGGCCACTGTCTTTGTGGATCTTGAAGCAAGGATTCAAGTAAGCAACCTCACAAATGCTCTGCCGCCTTCATCTGCAGCCAACCTAGGGACAGCGGTCCGCCAACCCTTCGGGCTAAGAGCATGATGCTCTCAGGTGTGTGTGTGTGTGTGTGTGTGTGTGTGTGTGTGTGTGTGTGTGTGTGTGTGTGTGTGTGTGTGTGTGCTTTTTGCGGCCACCCAGGTATGCTCCTTATCGGATGTCCATTCTGTGTTTTGGACGAGTTTTGTTCCCAGGAGTTATGCTGAATACCTAAACCTCACACTCCGGCGAGGAAAGCCAACTGTTGCAATTCCAGGAAGGAATGGCTTGGTGTGTCATTCAGCCATGTTGCTATGGGTCCATTTCTTTGCAGGAGCGAGAGCACTTAGGTGCTCGTTTTGTCACGTTAGTGATACGAGCACATCAAAATTGAGCCTTTACCTCTTCTTTTTTAGGTTCACTATACATGAGCACTTGGGCGCAAGAGCCATACTGCCCTGGTCAGTGGTGTAAAGAAAGTCCCTGCTCCGTGACGGTGGGCATAAGTGCTGTGGCAGCTGCCGACCCCAGATTCTTTTTTAAAAAGCCTCATTGAGCTGCTAACCAGACGCGCCGCACCACTGCCCTGCCCCTTCCATGCACATGCCAGTTTCAAGCATTGCCCCCTCTCTCCCTCCCCCCCTTTTCGTCTTTGTTTGTCTTGAGCCAGCTGGCAAACATCGACGGGAGGCAGTTTCCATTGCAACTGCTCGTAACGGGATATGCAGCACCTCTGCACAGCCCCCTCCGTGCACATGCCAGCCTCAAGCATCGCCCCCTCCCCCCTTTCTTTCTGTGCTTTGTTTGCACCATATGCTTCATT
The DNA here is from genome assembly GCA_914767535.2 of Dunaliella primolecta. Taxonomy (NCBI): domain Eukaryota; kingdom Viridiplantae; phylum Chlorophyta; class Chlorophyceae; order Chlamydomonadales; family Dunaliellaceae; genus Dunaliella; species Dunaliella primolecta. The sequence goes on along the minus strand of OU611761.1, from coordinate 7,895,386 downwards.
TCCTGAGCCAGATGTGCAAGCCTCCCAGCCCCTCGTGCTGATCAGCCCCTGCGCGTGTGCTCATGGGCTAGGCGTGCAAGCTTCCCTGCTACACGTGCACTGTTGCTTGCACAGGCAGCAAGCAGCTGGAAAAGGCAGGCTCGAGCGGGCTGCTTGGCAGCACCCCACCCGGCAATACCGGTGCTCCCCCACCCGGAATCTGGTCCAGGTGAGAGCAGTGCTGGCGTATGCAGCATGCAGCTCTCCTGAAACATTGCTGCTCACCACGTGTTTCCATGGAGGGCATGGAGCATGCTCAGATGTGACAGTCATGCATAGACCAAGGTGTGAACGTCTGTATTTCAATCATCTGTACTGTGTGGAAGCTGCAATGTGCGAAGGATCTGGGCGGCCCTTTCAGCCTGTGTCGAGCATGCATGCATCAGGTGATGCATGCATGCCACTGTTTTTGCAACTGTGGGTTCTACATCCACCACTTAGGCAGGTGTGCAAGACAAGTGATATGCTCAGTTGTCTCGGGCATAGCGTGCCAAACTGCATGATGCGTTTGTGAGCATGTGAGGACCAGTGCATGTGCTTATTTGTGTGCTTGTAAGCTGCATGGTGGCACCACCACTGTCTTGTAATTGACCTGGCATGGCAATGCTTGCATAAGTGTACATGTGTGCTCTCTTGCATTGCCTGCAAAAGGGGCATGACCCGTTGCAGGGACTCATGGGTGACGCTTTGTTTACTCCCCTCCAAGCAGGGCTGGCATGGCTCTGGAGCCCCCCAGCTGTGTGAAAACTTAATCCTCTTCTCCCCTCTCCTTCATGAATGGTGCTTTGTTTTACTTTCCTTCTTCTCCAAGCAGAGCTGGCATGGCTGTGGAGCCCTCCAGCCGAGTGATGTCACTCATCCAGAGCTCCTCAGGCTGTCCAAGCCGCAAGGAGTCCTTCAACTCAAAGGAGCACTGTGCCATAAGTGAGTGTGGGTCAAGGTCTGGTGCAAACACAATGCTACCAGTGAGTGTGGATAGAGGCCTGGTGCGCGTCTGGTGCAGGCAAGGGCAAGGACTTATCAGCAAATCAATGGACAGGCATAGAGCCTTTCTCACGGCACCTGGACGCAACCTTGTTCCAACAGCTTGAGGGGTTGCCTGCAACCCCCCATGCCTTCATGCGAAGAGTGTGCATTGCTGCTGCCCTTTAGCACAAAGCAATGACCAGCTGCAACTGTTCTGTGCAATAGGGTCTGCGTGGGTATGCTCCAAGTTGATGCTTAGGTGAGGGGCCCTTCAGCGCAGCACTGTTCGGCAGCGGCGACAGCCATGAAATTCAGCATGGCAAGGGCAAAATCAAGAGCAAAGGCAAGGGCCGAGGCATGAGCAAAGGCAGAGGCAAACGCAAGGGCAAGGGCAAAAGGGCAAGGGCGAAGCTATGTGCTGCCGTTGTTACTGTGAGGCGGATCACCAGCTGCAATTGCTCCATACAATGGTTACTGCAAGGGTTGTGGTCTTTGTTAACGTGAAAGATACTGCTGAGGGGGTTGATGACCATGCGGTGGGTACAAAAGAACAAAAAATGGCATGAACAGTTGCGCTTACTATTTCTTTGCTGGCAGGCCTGCTCTACTGTATCCTGCTCTTGACCTGGATGCCTGATCAATGATGCTCAGAGGCTGCACATGCACCAGTTCTATCTAATTATCCTTCCCATTTTGACGTGGCTGCACTGGCGGCTGGTGTGCGTCATGCCAGCATCAGAAAAGGATCGGACACTACGGCACCTCAAATACAAAACATCGGAGGCAGAAAGTGTAAAAGTGCAGGACAGCCTCGCGAAAAAGTGGATTGTCGTGGGTTCACAATCCTGGCACCTTGCAAAGAAAGCATGTGGAGAAAGAAGAGCATGAGAGTAAAAGGCAGGCATGCATGCAGGCAAATGTCAAGCTGATCATCATCAGTAGAAATCAGTCAGAAGCATCTCCTGGAGGGTGCACGGGAGCAGAAAGGGGTGTGAGGGCTTACCATAAGGGTACCATGCGAGCAAAAAAAAAGCAAGGCTGGTCACTTTCAGAAGGCAAGCTCCGGCATCTTGCAAAGGAAACGTGAAGGAGGGTCGTAGAGGAGCAAACGACGCACGCCAAAACCTTGGCTGGTCATTGTTCGTAGGCAACCCTGTTATCTCTGTGAAAAGTACATGAAAGCAAAAGGAGGCGAGTGAGGACCAAGAGATGCATGAGCAAAGGGTACCAGGCTCAACCTGTTAATAAAATGTAGATTCTCACCAAACTCAGCAGCGGCATCTGTTCCATCCCGATACAGCTGCATCTGTTTGGTTTCACCCTGCCATCATTTTTGTGCTCCCTTCTGCCTGATACACGCCGATGACACCTTACACCCAGAACCACCTGCATATCATCGTCGTCAATGTCATTATCATCGTCATCAACGTCACCACTGATTGTTGCCTTTCAATCGATGCGTCCCCCGTTAGCAACAGCATCGTGATATTTGCCGTCGTGCTTGTCATCTGTCACTAAATCCAGCGCCATCAAACACCACTGACCATCCGTGTTGTTGCCGCTGCTTGGTGGTGCCTCGTTTAAATCTGTGTTCAATGAACATCATCTAACAGAGCACTCGGCATGATACAGCCGCCGCTGCTCGGTTGCGCCTGGCAGGTGGGGCGTCCAGCAGCAGCAACCGCATCATCCTGCTGGTCATGCTGACCATCATGTTCACCATGCCAGTTATCACGCTGGTCTTAATGCTGCTCATGCTGCCCATCATGCTGCTCATTCTCATCGTGCTGCTCATGCTCATCATGCGTCATTTGATTCATACATTCATATCACCGCTGATTGGTGGTACCTTTTTTAGGCGGGGCGTCTAGCAGCAGCAGGTTCCCCAAGAGCGCTGGCAGCAAGGGGTCTGAGAAGCAGCTTGACAGCGGGGACAACAGGTGAGTAAAAGCAGGAAAGGACATGACGCTAGATAAGTGAGTGAAAGCAGGAGAGGATATGATGCTAAATAGAATATGGGGTGAGCAGGGTAAAGAGTGGGTAAAGTGGTGGAGGAAGCTCCTGGAGTGCTGCATGACCGTGGGACTGAAGGATAATGAAAGCAGAAAGTGTAGTGCAAAAGGGACGAATGCAGGAATGGTGGTGGAGAGGTTCTCTGGAGTGCTGCTTGACTGTGGGGACTGAAGGTTGGTGGATACAGCATGCACCCATTACACCTGTCACATTCAAATGCTCGCACATGATCCAGCTGCCGGCATGCTGATTACAGGCTCAGGTCTTATGCCTACGTGTGTGTGTGTGACCCAGTGTTTTGCTCACCACCTCTTTGCCCTAAGCTGGCCTGTGCTAACCATGGTGGTCTTTTGCCTGTTGCTGTGCCTGCCCGTGCTTGCCATCTTTTCGCCCTGTGCTGTGCCTGTGCTCACCATCTTTTTGCCCTGCACTGTGTCTGTGCTCTCTGCCTCATTGCTCTGTGCTGTGGCTGTGCTCACCATCTCTTTGCCCTGTGCTGTGGCTGGTCAGGCGACCTAGTCTGCGGCAGGCGTCTTCAATTCCTGAGCGCCTGCAGCCATTCCCGCTCAGCAGCAATGGGAGCAGCAACAGTAACATCGGGCCCCACCCCACGAGGCAAGGCTGGAAGGAGCCGCGCCGCCCCCTGCTGATGGCGCACCCGGACCAGCAGCGGCGGGAGGAGAAGGAAGTGGAGGAGGAGGAGGAGGTGCAGCGGAACCGGCAGCAGCAAGAGCAGCAGCAGCTGGATGAGGGGCGTTCCCTCCCAGTTGCATCAAGGGCATCAGCAGACGGCAACAACACCTCCTGCAATCACGGAGACGAGCTGCCAAAGCTTGAGCTCAGCGCCCAGGCGCCTGAGGCACGACCTGCAGTGGCCAGAGAGCAGCAGCCGGGGACACGCAGCAGCAGCAGCAGGCAGAGCAGCGCGCAGAGCATGGGCCTGCTAAAGCAGCAGTTGCTGCAGCAGCAAGCGACCAGTGCTAGCGGTAGTCCAGGCTCAGGTGGCGGCCACGCCATCCCCATCATTTCTCCTGCCCCCTCTGTGGGCATCTCAAAGGATCTGCCCCAGGGCTTCATCATCGGCAGCGCCACCAACAGCATTAACAGCCGCACGCTGGGCCGCCATGCCACCCAGGAGAAGGCAGCAGGCGGCAGCGCCTCGCAGCACAGCGCAGGCGGCAGCGCGTCGCAGCACAGCGGGCCCATGAGCCGCAACAGCTCAGGCCAACAAGACAGGCCTCACAGCACGCCCTTTGCGTTGTCCATTCAGGTGCCTGATTTGGCGCAGGCGGGTCTTGCAGAGGCAGATGCGCTGAGTCACAATAGCCCTGAGTCAGCAGGTGGTGCTGCTGGGGCTGGGAGTGGCGGTCCTAGCAGTGTCCTTGGTGGTGTGGGCGCTGGCGGAGTCGGTGGGGGTGGGGGTGGCGGCCCTGCCTCCAGCATGGGACCTGCACAAGCACCTGCGTTGTCCTCGGTGCAGCAGCAGCAGCAGCAGCTCAGCCAGATAGAGGAGCACAGGCAGCAGCACCTTCAGCGGCAACGAGCGCAGGATGGGCAGCAGCAGCAGCAGCAGCAGCAGCAGCAGGAGACAGGGCTCCCATCTCCTGGACAGGCCCAAGAGGGGACCCAGGGACACACAGAGGAGGGAGAGGATGCCTTTGGAAGCCCCAGCCCTGTGTTGACCATGTCCTTCTGGTAAGCCTTGGTTTTGTTGGCCCCTTTTTCTGGAAGGGTGAGCGTCTCATCCTAACACTCAAAGGGTAGGGGAGGCTGTGTGTGTATGTTTGTGTTGCACAATGCTTTGGACAAAGGCAGAGGTTTCAAGAGTAGCTACCCAAAGCAGCCTTGTCTTTCTGCTACATTGATCTTGGGGTGCTAGGTGATAGGTCGAGGTCAGCAACTCATTTCCTGTTACTTATGCACGGGGGAAGGAGGATGTAGGGCACGCTGAGATGACGCTGGATGTGGAGATGAGGCTGAGAAAAGGGCGCAGGAAAGGGCATGGAAATTACACTGTGAGTACAGCACGTCCGAGAATCAAGAGACCAGCAGGCACACAAGGTGCCCTTGTTGGCCACAGCCGTCACCGACCCTGTGAAGAGGAAAAAAAGAGAGAGAGAGAGAGAGAGAGGGAGGGAGGGAGGGAGGGAGGGAGGGAGGGAGGGAGGGAGAGGGCACGCCGCACTCCTGCTTTCAAATTTCATCTCCTTGCGCATTGCTCTGTTGTGCCTTGCTTGCAGGCACGAGGTGCTGGCCATGGCCATCACCGACCCTGTGAGCGGGCGCGCTTCGCTGCTGCTGCTGCAGACCGACATCACCAGCAGGGCGGAGATGGAGGCGCGCATGGCAGCGCTCACGGAGTGCCAGCTGTCGATGCTGGAGCAGATGTTCCCCAGGTGGGTGTGCTCGCCCTAGAGTTGCTCCCTGAAGGTGGTGTGCCCTAAAGGTGGTGTGCACAGTATGTAGAGGCGCGCATGGCAGCGCTCACGGAGTGCCAGCTGTCAATGCTGGAGCAGATGTTCCCCAGGTGGGTATGCTCGCCCTAGAAATGCTCCCTAAAGGTGGTGTGCCCTAAAGGTGGTGTGCACAGTATGTAGAGGCGCGCATGGCAGCGCTCACGAAGTGCCGGCTGTCGATCCTTGAGCAAGTACTCCCCAGGTTTGTGTGGTTGTGGCTGCGCGAGGTGGTGGCAGGCAGTGATCAGTGGTGAGTGCCGGCCAATGAAGCAAGCGCAAATCTTGATCTGTTCAGGGGGTGAGCTCAATCAGCAGGGTGCCTTGCATGTGTGTCGTTTGTGCATCACTGCCCTCCTGCATCAAAGTGCACACACACTCCCCACTGCGTGCCCTTTGCAGGCATGTGCCTAAGGACGTACATGCTGGAGTATGCTCCAGACCATGCACATGCTGGAGTCCATTTATGTGTCCCCTCTGCATGCCCTTTGCAGGCATGTGCTGGAGTACATGGTGTCCAGGCAGCCAAACAGCCCACAGGCAGATGATGCTTGTGGCAGTAGGGCCTGCCGCACAGGCTTACCAACAAGCGACCCCGCCTTGGCAAACCAGCTGGCCAGCTCCCACGAAAATGTCACCATCCTTTTCACTGAGTGAGTCTCATGCAAGTGTCGGGCCAGCCTGCAAGGTGTTGAGTCTGCTCAGGCTAAAGGACAAAGCAGGTCGAGTGAGTGCTAATCTCCTGGTGAGAAAGGAAAACTTGTGCGTGAGTCATGAGGCATGACAGAGCAGCTGGATCACGAAAGCTTGAGTGGCTTTGGGTAGCAGCCCTGATCACCTGGCGTCCTTGCCTGCATGTTGGCCAAGCACAGTAGCTTCCCCAGACCTTTGCCAGAATGCCTTGAAAGTGCCGCCCACACTGCAATCTCCTCTCACACATCTCCTGCCTGCGTGTTGGCTGAGCATTGATAATGTCCCCAACAACCTCTGTCAGCATGCCCCATTTGTGCCTCTCGCAATGCCTCTCCGAATGCACCTTGTGCCTATGTCTTCCACGCCTGGAAAAAGCAGACCCTGTCCAAAAGAAGTGGACAGGTAACAATTGTTTTGTTTGCAGATTTCCCCCCAAAAATTCTGCCTGTGATGAACCTGTGGTGCTGGGTGTGCACGCGCAGCGTGACAGAACTCACAACCCCTACTCAAAGACACACTGTGCAGAGCTCGTTTTGTATGTATAGAGGATGTGGTCGTCTGTGATGGGTGAGACCTCATGCTGGATGCCCGCGCGCGGCATCCCAGGCTTCACAAACCTCTGTGGATCCTTGTGCGCGCACGCAGCATCGTGGGCTTCACAACCCTGTCCAAGTGTGTCAAGCCTGACCAGGTCATGGCCTACCTGAACGAGCTGTTTACAGCTTTTGATGCCCTGGTGGACACGTACGAGATATACAAGGTGGGTGTAGACACAGATTAGATGTACTGAGTGGGTGAAGATACAAATGAAGTTTACAAGGTGGGTGCAGGCGCTGACAAGAAACTGTACCGACCCTTGACCAATAGAATTGAAAGATATATTTCAAGGGGTGCTTGCTGCGTAGGGAGGCATCGGATTACCTGAAAAATGGGGTGCTAATTGGTGCGGAATGGGGGAAATTATTCAAAGCAGGGAGAAAGTCTCGGGCAAACCTTGAGACACAAAAAGGGCAAGAAACAAGTAGAAGCGGAGTGCCTGCAAGTCTGGTGAGCATGGCTGATGCAGTGCATGGGCTGAGCCACTTCTGAGCATGGCTGATGCAACGCATGGACATAGAACTAATGCTGAGCATGGCTGATGCAACGCATGGACATAGAATTAATGCTGAGCATGGCTGATGCAACGCATGGACATAGAACTAATGCTGAGCATGGCTGATGCAACGCATGGACATAGAACTAATGCTGAGCATGGCTGATGCAGTGCATGGACATAGAACTAATGCTGAGCATGGCTGATGCAACGCATGGACATAGAACTAATGCTGAGCATGGCTGATGCAGTGCATGGACATTGAGCCACTGCTGAGCTTGTCAAGTGCACGGTGAGAGGTGTGCGATGAAGACATTGAGTTTGCTGGACTTGTTGGAGGGTGCATAATGGAGGGGCGTAATGCTCAAAAACACCGCACAGAGCTTGGTGGACTGCGCTTCATACGATGTGCATACTATTAAAATAATCCAAGCAGGGAGTGTTATGTTGGGTAATGGAAAATCCAATTTCTGGAAAAAGGGGGGTTCATATTGATCACAGGTCTGTACAGTAGACACGATGGATATGAGATTTACAAGGTGGGTGAGCAGTGCAAGCTGGTCGCAGCCTTGACATAAGGTTCGCAGATGCGTATGAGATCTCAGAGTCGGGTAAGCCAATGCTATGTATACACTACATAAAATCATGTATCTAATGATATATATACATGTCATTTCCTGCTCGC
>OU611761.1:7712444-7882444 GCA_914767535.2 Dunaliella primolecta | reverse complement strand
GTGCCATTTTAATACTTTGCCCCCAACCCCCCAAGGACAAGGTTATATTCTTGCTTACAATGCTGCATTTTGTTGCGCCTTTGCGCTTCAAGTACTTCATTTCAAGCACTGCTCAATATTTGCCACCGTCTCAATACATGTGTTGCATGCGTATCAATTCATAAAGCAAGCAAGAAATTTCCAACATCCACCAACACCTCCAAGTGTTCAAGTTCTGAAAATCCAAGCACCCAAGTCATATCATGTCCCCAACTGGCATGTCAACCAAGCATATTGCACTTCACCACCATCCCCATGTATCGTCCACGCTTCTTTGCGGCATCCAACCACCTGCCAATCGCATCTGGGTAGGGGAAGGAACTCAAATTGCACTCCATGCACTTAAACCCTCAAGCACACACATTGATGTGTATCTCCTGCTCGGCCCTCCATTGCATTGCATCAAGCTGCTGCTGAAGTGACGACCTCGCTGCTGCTGTCCGCTGATGCTGCTGCTCCTTTGCACAGTGCTTCTGGCCTTTCTCGTGAATCTGATGTACCAATGTGGCAATTGAACACAGTCCCACACCACTTGCACCCTGCCTTGAACACACCATCAACATCCTTGCCATGCTCCTCAAGCCACAAGTGCCTCTCATTCTCCTCCAGCCAGCTAGCCTGGAACTGGTTGCTCACACCATGCTCCAAGAAATTCTTGTATTCACCAGCACTGTAGCCTTTCTTTCTTTGTTTTCGGCATGTATTTCCTTTCTTCTGCTTCCTTGAGCCCAGGTCTGTTCAGCGGTCCGAGGGGTGTCAAATTGGTCGATGCGCCCCTGCGGTGCGCATCGCCCATTTGAATACGAACCCCAGCATCAAAAATCTACCGGATTTTAATACGATCGTATTGGCAATACGCGGAAAAAAAAACCACTGGTGCATATGCATCGCACACACATACACACACATGCATATACATGCCCCTTAAACAGCACTCATGCACACCTGCATGCCAGAATTACGTCCAGCCGCATCAAGTCCACGTGCCCCCATGGCTGCATCCAGGTCAGCCAAACCCCTGCTTTTTTCATTGCTCTTTTTTTCGTCCCCATCCTCAGGAACACTGCCAGCCGCATGGAGTCCACATGCCCGCACGGCTGCATCCAGATCAGCGAAGCCACCCGTGCAATGCTGCCCAACCACCCCTTCACACCCACCGGTGAGGCTGTCCTCATGTCCAGCATGTGCTGTTCTCATGTCATGTCCAGCGTATGCCGCAGCAGCAGCTGCTGCTGCTGCTGGCATGCTTGCTCCAGCTTGTACTCTTCTTCTGGACTTGTGCTGGTGTACGTGAGTGAACATTGCATACTGCTTTTTGTTTGCTTGGATCATTCGCAGGCGGAGTTCAAGTCAAAGGCAAAGGGTTCATGCAGACTTACCTGTGGTCCCCTGAGCTGGATAACACTGGTGCAGATCTGCTGGAAAGGCAGTTAGTGCCAGGGACCTTCGTACCAGAAATTTGAGCTCGACTGTAGGAAAGGTGAGGGGGTGCCTCTATGTGTGTGTGCAAGCATGTCGATGAAAAGCAGAAAAATGCAGAAGCTGCTGATTAAATACCAGGAAGAGCAGCAGTCACAACAGTCAATCCTGTTGGGGTTATGTAACGAGTCATCTGCCAGTGGATGAGCCCCAGCAATTGATGATGCTGCGCATATGACCTGATGAGCCCTGGGATTCAATCCTGAAGCCCAGAAAATTGATGGTGCTGCGCATATGACCTAATGAGCCCTGGGGATTGATCCTGGAGCCAGGAGGGTGCCAAAAGCATAACTTTTTGGTGGCATGTGTCTATCCAATAAAAAGAATTATATTTTTGGGATCCTGAGTTCAAGAGCTATCGATTGGTATATGTATGGGTCCAATCAGAGGGGGTTGGTAGGGGGTGGTCCGTCAGGGGGGTTTCGATTTTTTGGGACCCCTCTGGAGGGCCCTTTTCTGGGCCCCTTCTACAGAATTCTAAATATATGATCGGATTCCTGAGCTCAAGGACTGGCGATTGGCGCCATCTTAGTGCGAATTGGATGAAAGGGGGGATTTGTGTACATGGCTAAAAGCCAGTGCCATGCGCGCAGGGGTCTTTGCAGCAGGGGGTGTGGAGGCGAACTTGTGGCAAACCAATCCAAACTTCCAGGATAGTGATATTGTATGATGTATTCTTGTATGGTGAAGTCAGGAGGGCAGTTTGTGGACCAGCAAGCCAGTTGTGGGTTACTGGGAAGCGCAGGTATGCACAGGCGTCCGCTGCTTGGTTTTTGCCCCATAACTCTGCTGCAGCTCACATTTTCAGTGTGCTGAATATGCAGATGGATAGGGATTTCAAAAAGCAGATGGTACTCTTATTGTCTAGATTTGGGCATTGGAATGGGGGTTTGGGTGGTGGGTGGTGGGTCAGGGGTGTCTGACCCGAAATTACACGTGCCTGTCCTCAAAAATGTTTTTGGCACCCTCCTGCTGGAGCCCAGAAAAGTGATGCAGGCACACATGACCTGAAGACAGCCATAGAAGCAAAAGTCTGTCTTCTATGAGTGGGAGAGCCTAGGTGTTGTTGTGCGTATCCCATTGGTAGGAGAGCCTAGGTATTGTTGTGCGTATCCCATTAGTACAAGAGCCTAGGTGTTGTTTTGTGCATCCCATTTATAGGAGAGCCTATAGGTGTTATTGTGCAGCCTTAAGAAAAAGCGTGAGTGAGACAGCATCTGCTGCAGCTGACACGACAAAAATGTCATGCTCTCATTCTATGGATGTTGGACATACTCAATGTCTCTCAGACCTCGACGCGTCCTGGTTTAGCTGTGGGTAGATTTAAATTAGAACTCAGAAGGCAGAAGTGGGGAAAGACTTCATGTGAATTGCAATATATGGAGTAACAATTTGTGATTAGCACGACCTTCCAGGTAGAGCCTCTGAGGTTCTCCTGATTTTGTTCAGCTGTCGAGATTCAAATCTCTAGTTGGAACAGATAGCAATATGTGGGTGTGTGGGGGGTTGTGGGGGGCCCATTTCTTGTGGCTATTCAGAGCTATTGTGGCTATGACATGAGCAATGCTTTTGGGTGGCTATCTGTCAAATTCAGGGGATGCCCAGTGTGATGCGTGATGTTAAAATTGGTTGCTGAGGCATAAGACCTGTTACTTTGCCTGAAAGGCATAGACATGCCTTGCCTCTTGAGTCATTGCTAATTTCTTTTGTTGAATGGTGCGCATGTTTGTGAGGATTGATAGAGCGCAGGTGGGGACGACTTTTGGGGTTCAAAAGTGGACGGATGGATGGATGGATGGATGGAAGAGCAGACGGGATGCCAATGAACAGTAAGAGGAAGAGGTCATTTTATATATGCAAGTCATGCTACTTGCGAACGCTTTTGCAGTCATTTCCACCTCCACATCAAGCTGCATGCAGACAAGGACATTAAGCTGCATGAGGACAAAGACAGCAAGCTGGATGAGGGCACAGCAAGCTGGATGGGGACGACAGTGCTCTGAGCTGGAACCATGACCCACTGGATATGCTGAGGGCGCCAGCAGTTGAAAATTTTGCCTAATCCTGTCTTTGAGTTGCCTGCCACGCTTGCAAGTTGCAACGAGTTGCCGCCTGAGTGGGCGACTGCTGATGTGTCGTTGAAGTTGGCTTGAAGTGTACTGGTCTTTGTCAGTGTTTATGGAGGTCGACATGTGCATGCAAATCTTGATGTATGGTTACATGTAGGTCAATCTGCAGTTGTGGCTGTTGGCTCTGCATGCAAAGCATGGGTTCCGTGTTGCATTCTGACCGTGCATTCTGACCGCTGCAGTCAGTGGGCCTTCAAAATCCTCGCTGTGATGCGCAGCACTTGTTTTCTGTGCAAAAAAAGGCGCGCATGGCCCCAGCTGCATGCATGTTGTTCTTGGGTCATGCAGCATGGAGTTCTTGCAAATTTTTGCTTGCAATTCTCGCTTGCAGTTCTTGTTCGAGCCATGCAGCATGCAGTCCTTGCTTGCAGCTCTTGCTTGGGTCATGCAGCATGCAGCCCTTGCTTGCAGTTATTGCTTGCAGTTCTTGCTCAGGTCGTTCGGCATGGAGTTCTTGCTTGGGTCATGCACCTGTGCACAGGAATGGCACCGCTTGTAGAGTGAGCTCATCAAGAAGTGAGAAGCACAGTTTGTATGAGAGACAGAGGATGTGCTAGCAAGAGAGAGAGTTTGTGTGTGTGATAGGAGAATGGAGAGAGGGATGCTATGGGTGTGGTGCTACCGCGCATATTAGCCTTGGTGTGCACAATGCTGTGTGTGGGTTGGATGTGGAAAGTTCAAGCTTTGTAGTGGGCCGTTTGGTTCTTTCATGCCTCATGGCCTAATTGGCCTTATGACCTTATAGGCCTTAGAATAGGCCATGTGGGTTGGACTCAGGACCGCATGGTAGTAGGCCCGCTCTTTGAACAAGAGTGCCTCAGTCGTGGGGAGAGGGACTGTGGTTATAAATTGTGCTTGATCAAAACAGCCCAATAAAGCACCTTGGATACTGCACACTGTCAACGGCTTCTTCCCTACAGACCCTATCACTGTTTGCAGTAGCAGATCAATACAACCAACTGTGACAAAGTCTGTCTTCTTTGAATAAGCCTCTCGCCTCTCTGCTTTCCTTGGTTTGTGGCATGGCAGACTGAAGCCCAAGGTCATTCCATGGCTGCAACATGGAGACAGATGCGTGTTGGCAAAGGAGGTTAGGAAATAGGATGCTGCTTGGTTTTGTTGTGTACACTCTGATCATGAGCAGGGCAAGCTCATGACCTTCTGGGGTACATGACGCTTTCTCCTAAAATTCTGTTCAATACGATGTTTATTGTTGATGCAGCCATTGCGTTTAATGAAATGCATTGTTGTTGCAGGGAGGTGCACTGCCTTCCTTCTTTGTGTAGGCTGTTCTCCCTTGACCATACCTCTTTCCCCATAAGTTAAAACTAGGCTGAATTGGGTCTTACTTCCTTTCTTTATACTCTCATTTGTGTGACTTATGCGCCCATGCGTCCATTGCAAAGGTTGTGCGGGATCGCCTATGCAGCAGGCATGGTGGGAAGTGATTGCTATGTTAACCTCACAGGCCATGAGAAAAGCTTGAACTTACCTATTATCCTCATCAACTTCCTTGTTTCCTCATTTATTTCTCATCAATGGAACCTACAGCCAAATCTCTTGGATGCCCTAAACCCTGAATTGTCGTAGCCACATGAGGCCCCTTGCCCTTAGTTTTGATGCATATGGTCCTGCTGCCTGCTTTTCAACAAAAGAACTCGAATGGAAGGAGCTGATTTACAAGCAATCTTTCTCTACTTTTAAATCGTGTGTTAGCCTGTTTGCACCCTTTTTTCTCTGTTTGGAAGTGAACATTGCCGCCTGGTTGGTGCATTGTGCTCACTCTTTCCCGGCATTCCTATGTATGCTTTGTTCATGTAAGGTAAGGTTACATCGCTATATCAGCCTACATGGGCAGCTGAGCGGAAGCACTGAGGCCTGCAACCAGACCTGGCCAAAAAATACTTGACTCACAAAACTTGGACTGGAAAGAAAAGAAAACAAATGATGTTTGTTGCGGTCTGGTGTTTGACGGAATAGTTTGAGGTTGTCATGCCACATAGCTGTGGCATGTGATTCACCAATTTAGTTTGACCATCAACTACCCCCCTGATTGAAGTGTTTTACAAGGTTTTACAAATTAAGCCATCAGTCAAAAAGTGCGACTGCTAGGCTGCTCATGTGAAAGACTGTATTATAAAAAGAATGAAGTGTTATTATTATTATTATTATTATAAAGTGTTTTGATTGAGAAAAAAAAGCTGAAATCACTAGATTACAAACTTGGTGGAACTGCGGCTCTACCCAACCCCTTTCCAAGAACCAGCCCAAGGTTCTTCCTCAACCCCCCAGACTTCTGCCCAATCCCACCCTTGCTGCATCTCCCGTCCCGCTGCAGCTGCTGCTCCCCATGCTTCAAACTCGGCTGCGTGCTTCTGGCATCAACCGATTTCGAACTTCCACTCCACTCATGGTCATGCTGCTGCCATCCTCAAGCATGACCCGAAAGCACTTCAATCCCGCTCCCAAGTAGTACAACCTCCCCAATCTGCTTCTCAGCTGTCCTCCGTGCCTCTCCTTGTGGGCCACCGTGCGGCCTTCAAAGGCTGCTAGCTCCTAATTCCTCCTTTGAGAAAGCGCATCTTAAAATAAGGGTGTAGGGCTCCCTCTTAGTAGCTGTCCAGGCACAGGCACTTGGTTTTTACGCACAGCTCGCAGGTCAGCCACAGATATTCCATCATTGTTGGGCACAGCCAGTCCCCACGTGGTTTGTTTTGCAAGGGACTCCCTTGCATGTATATATGCAGCCTCGGAGGCTGCAGGCACATGGTGTGCCAACCAGTTCCACACCCATCACACAGCAGCATTTTATCTCCCTCATCCACAAATGCACATACTTTGCATGCCAGATTCATGTCAAGGCGAGCCAGCCAGTATGGTATTGAAAATGTGGGTTTCTCGTCCAGAGGCTAGGTGACTCTAGCGCAAAGGACAGCTGCTAGAAAAGAAAAGAAAAACTACGTAGGTAAAGAAAACTCTCCCTACATCAATTAAGGAAAAGGAGACACGTTGGCCCAGAAGAGCCATGAGTCCCCTGCACCACAAAGCTACATAAAGGATATCCTAATGGGGATCTGGAGGGTTATTGAAAGCACCCGGCTCCGTAACCTGGCTGCAAGAAGTATTCTTGTTTTCAATAGCACGCCTAGTGGTAACAAGCTTGTTGGCATACATGACAGAATGGGCATGAAGTTTGCGAGCAAGCTTATTGGCGCGTTGGATAGGATAGGATAGGATAGGGTTACATAGCTGTACCTGCCTACAAGGGCAGCTTAGCTGAAGCAAAAGGTGCCTGTAACCAAACCAAACTAAACTTGTGTAAACGTCAACTGAAAGCCTTGAGCTGAGTTCAGAAGTGTCAACTGTAAAAATCACACACACTGTCACTCTAAATGAAACAAGCACGCAAAGCCAAGCACAAAAAACTCCATAAGGCTGTAGTGTCAGGAAAATACACTTTTGCGTTTCCACAAGAAGCACAGAAAGTTTGAGAACAGCATCGCTCTGAAAAAGGTCCAAGAGGCCATAGTAAAAGTGTTATGTTCTGCTTAGCACTTCAGTTCTCAGCATCCACTGTTTAAGATGCAATGCAATGCTTCAGGAAGGGTAACTGCCGATACAGCCTGGTGAGTGCACATGTCAAAGAAGGTATCAACTGCGTTGCCTTGCTTGAATCTCTTCAGCAGATAAGTACCCTCTGTAATCTCTCCAAGACATGGCACGGGGTATGGACGGCCCTTGAGGACCTCCATACACCCCTCCATACCTCCTATTAGGGACCCATGTTGCTTCTTTTGCCTGCGCAGCCTTGTGTGCTCGAACTCGGGTCTCTTGGTCTGCAGTTTGTCCTTGCCTCATGGCTCCTCCAAAGGTACCTGCATGTATGCGTACTGGTGCTGCTGCTCCTGCTGCTGGGGGAGGGCAGTGTTGGTGCTGGACAGGGTTGGGCTCTTGGCTGGTGCGCTTCCGCTTGGTGGGAGTGACTGGGGCTCCGCTTGCTGCAGCTGCTGTCACTCCTGCTGCTGTCGTTCCTGCTGCTGCTGTTTGTGCTGGTGGTGAGGCAGGCGAAGTAGGTGCTTGTGCTGCTGGCCTTGCTGCTGCTGCTGCTGCTGCTGGTGAGGGCGGAGGAGGCTTGAGTAGCTGCTTGAGCTGCTGCCCCAGTCGGCCAGCATTGAGGTGCAGGAAGGGCTCGCCAGGGCTGGGGATGCGGCCTGAAGGCAGGTGCTGGCGGAAGGGGTAGGGAACCAGCTCCCCCTCACCAAGTTTGACCACGATTGCTTTTCCCCTGACTTGCACAACCAGTTTCTCCCCATACCCACACTGTCCTCGGCCCAATTGCTGCAGCTGTATGGCCAGGTCCACCAGCGCATTCTGCAGGCGCGTCTTCTTCTGTACCAGGAGTGCTTGTGCTGCATTGCTGCTGTCGCGGAACCCCGCGTACGCTGCAGTCGCTGCCTCTGCCGTGCTGAACCAGACGATGTATCGCTGCTTGCCCAGTGCGTTGTCCCGCATCCGCTCCACATGCTGCACGCTGCCCACCTCGCACTGCAGGAAGGCTTCCACCCCGGCTGGTGTTGCTTCGCAGGGCAGCGCTCCTGCGTTCCTGGAGCGCAGCAGACGTACACTGTAGAACTTCTGACGTTCTTCCCTGTCTATGCTGCATACTGCTGCCCAGTTGGTGTCAGCAGAGTCTCGGACGAGCTGGTCAACGCTGCCCCGAGTTGCTCGGCCATCCTGCTGCTGCTGCTGCTGCTGCTGCCGTAGCTGGAGCACCACTTGATTAAGCTCGTCGACCTTCTGTAGAAGCTGGCGCACAAGTTGCTCAATCTCCATCTCTTCTTGGCTTCTCACGTCACTTTTTCCCCAGGCACAGGTCAGCGTCCGCTCACTGTGTTAACCAATTTACTTTTGGCGTGTGTGCCCCATCTGCGTGCGCGCAAGCACACCTATCCCGCCTGGTAGGGCTCGTTCCGTTCTCAGAGTGTCAAAAAACACTAGTGGAGCCCTACCAGACGGTGCAGTGGAAGCGTGAGCTCTCACGATTTTTTTTTTCCTTGGCGCGTTGGTGGTCAAGTCCCAGTTGTTTAAACTGGTTAAGGGTGTGCTCAGTGTAGCAGATCCCACCAACACCCAAAAGGATGGTGTGAAGAGTCACAACTTTTGCAATAATGAGTTTGCAGAGGTCTGCATGCTGCCGCTGTGCCGCCTCCAACTGCTGTCCAGGCCTCGTGTCTTCACAGTACTCAATTTCAATCAAGTGCACATGCTGCTGGTTTACATTTTGTTGGTAAGGCTGTCTGACGCGGTTGGCACCACTGGTCCTCTGTGTGGAGTTGTGTCTGCTGCATAGCGCACAGTGTGAGCAGAGGAAGAAGGAGAACATGAAGTGGGTTTGGCTTTATAAGGAGTAATCAGTATAGCATCAGGACGACTAGATGTGAGTCTAGATCTCTGTGAAATATTACGTGGAAAGAGGTAAGGGGGTATAATTCTGTTTGAAGTGTGTGCAGGGATTTGGAGGTTGTGCTGCGCCGCCCTATCACCACTTCCTATGTCCATCTTAACCAAGCCTGCTCCCCAAGGGCTTTTGCTAAGAGCTTTGATGATCATTCTTCCAGCAACATCGTGGCGTTCAGTTTTCATGCTGGAGAAAATATAATTTTGGCAGCCTGAAAGCATATGGAGTGAGCTGTCTAATTTATGACAGCCTGGGAGAGGGCATAATGGGTTAGTAGACCTTTTGAAACGAACCGCATGTTTTTGGTTATAGAGGGCGCCAGTGCGATATTGTAAGATGGTGTGCTTCATGGGTGTGGATATACAGGACATGTTACTAAAGGCATTGCTGGTTTTCTAATCTGCATGTGATAACAAACTCCAATAATATGAGCAGTAGCCTGTTTTGAAACACCAGCATGGTCTGGTGTTTGTAAAAGCACGAGGTAGATTGTGCTCAAAGGCTTCAAAGGTGTTGGATCAGATAAATACTCTAAACGTTTGATTGAACTATGTATTGCAGCCTATGGTTCGTAAGCATTTATTTCAAAAACGCCCATGCAATGCTCCATGTTCACTGGGGTATTTTAGTTTAGTTACATTGGGTTTTGGCTTTCAGCCAGGCTGGTTTGACTGCTCAGCCTGCTGGTCTCCGTCAGCCAAAGGAAAGAAGAAGAAAAGTCTACGCAAGCCAAAGGCTGCGTGCATTAAGGAAAGGTCCCTTAACTAGCAAGCTAGCAAGGGCCTCACCAGAGGTCCCTCAAAACGACACTAGCTATAGCTAGCCTAGGAGAGGGAAAGAGGCTGAACTAATGAGGATCGGGCGGGTTGTCGGCCATGCCCTGAGACGCCCGGAATCCCCTTTTCCATGTATCCACCTCCGCACGCCCAGCGCCCTCCCCCCCCCCCCCCGAAGCCCCCTGTAAGCAAAGAGCATGTCTGGTATTAATAATAGTAAGGTTAGTAGCCTGTTTTGGATTTGGCGTATCCAGGTCTATATTTTGTACGCATGTGGGACTTGAGAGCGCTTTGAAGATTGGAAAGGTGGATGATTTTAGGATTTGGTGCGGGAACTGTGGGTGTGCTATTTAAGAAACTCATGTGGCGCAAAAGAAAGAAACAAATATTCATGCTTGCCGTTCGGCTGCGTGCATTAAAGAAAGGCCTCCCATTGACTCCCACTGAAAGGGTCCAAAGTGAGCCCCAGTTCGACCTAGGATTAGAACCTCAAACCTCCAAGTTGGTGCACCCCATACACTGATGACCGGCGCACTTGCAGTTCACTTGAAAATTCCTTGCCTTAACATACTCTGTGCCCCACACCTGGCTTGCATACATGCCAGCTTGGATCAGGTATATTTTCTCAACCAGAACGGTATATGCGGCCTGCCCCTCAATGCATGCTTGCGCACAAACTGCCGAATCCGTTAGGCAGATGTCACAAAAGGGCCGGTAACACCTCTTGTCTGCGCTGGATGGTCTGGCACACTCGGATCTGATGAGACGTCAAATTATGGCTTGTGACCCTGTGAACCTCATTCAATTTGTGGTGGACCTAAGATCCAGACACCTTAGCTACTGGAACCAATTCACAGCCCCTGATCCCAGAATGAACAACAGTAAACGGCTGACATATCATCAATGGTGCGCACTTCCTGTCAGAGATGCACATGCAATTCACGCTCCATACACAATGTAAAAATTTATTTGGATCTTCCCCATCACGTTCTTTGCAACACTGCCAGATTCAGGCTGCGGGTTCACACTCTACGAATCGAACAGGCTAATTGGTCCATTATTACTTCTCTGGACTGTGGTTTAAGAAAAAGAGCTGCTCAGATGTCCCAATCCCCAGGTCTGCTCTCCGTCAAAAGAATCTCTCACTGTTTGAGCACAACTTCTCTTTTTTACATCACCACGTCTCCCACAGGGTGCCTTGTCTAGGTACCATTCACCATGTGAATTTCCAGGATATTATATTTTTCTAAACCAAACTTCGTTTTTTCCTTTATGATTTCATGTGCATTTATGAACAGGCTAGCAGTCAAACGTCTTGACTGAGGTCTGTTTTCCCTTGTAACCCCTTGTAACCCCTTGTAACATGCTCGAAGTACATAGCCATGCTGATATACTTGTGGTTTCAGAAGGGGGGTGGACTTGAGTGTGCTGCAAACGGTGCCAGAGTGCTTGCCTTGGAATAATGTCATACTATACTAGTAGGCCAGTGTGCGACCTGCTGGATTGCCCCGGTTTTAACGTGCATGCTGCATGCTGCAAGTGCCGCAGAATGTAAATTGGCTGGAATATATTATGACTAGGGTAGAAACCAAATTGAGTATCTGGGATTTATTGGAAGCTGTGCACCATTCAGTAACAATTGCGCAAGCCATGTTGGCGTACCTGCGGTACATAGTGCCACTTACAGCCAGCATGCAATAACTGTTGGGATCAAGGAATGGCCCCTTCTTGTATAGTGAAGTTAGCTTTGCATGCTTCCAATATTCAGGTATGCAGGCCTTTTCATACAGCAACTTCAAGAGCTGACCAATGAACGGCTCCAAAACATTCACACGCTCAGTGCCCCGACACTCATTTGGGGGCGGAGCACTGTAGCATACTTGATAAAAGGAGCAGCCAGACAAACAAAGCCCAAAAAAGCACGCCCGTTCATTTTCCCAATCTGCTCAGCAACAAGCTTTTGCATGGCAGCAAGTGTAGGCAAGGCACTTGATCTGGCACAGGCATCCGTTTATATTGTCCACCATGCTGCAGAAAGGCCTCAGTTCCATAATTGCGGCCCAGAGGCACAGCCATGTTCCTTGCAAACAAACCAACACCCGCACGAGCAACCTGAGCCGCGGCATGAGGAAAAAAGTGGTCGCTCAAATAAGAAGCCCAAAGCCTGTGCTAGGGGCGTGCAAAGTATGTGTTTCCTTTCTCTCACTAGGACTCACTCGTTTGTTCAAGGAAAAACTACGTAGGCAGAGAAAATTCTCCCTACATCAATTAAGGAAAGAGAGACACATTGGCTCAAAGAGCCGTGAGTCTCCCTCACCAGAAGATGAGAGGGGAGTTAATGTGGATCAGGTGGGTTTCTGGCAGCACGCTGCTCCAGGGCAACAGTGTTACGATGAGTGTTTTTATTTTCAATGGCACGTCTGGTAGAGGTGAGTTTGTGCGCAAGTTGTACAGAATGGGCATGGAGTTTTCTTGCAAGTGTTTCAGATCTCTGTGAGTCAATCCCTATTTTTTAAAATTGATCAAGGGTATGGGCAGTGTAGATAGTCCCACCCACACCCAGGAGGATTGGGTGGATAGTAATCTCTGCACCTTGAAGTTGTTTGCACAGTTCACTGTGTTGTTGCTGTGAGGCTTCTAGCTGAGCACCAGGCCTCATATCTTCACAGTATTTGATTTTTATCAAGTGAATATGGCGGGCTGGAGTTGTGCTACTCCTCATGCTGCGCAGGACCCGGTTTGAGGGTGGAGTGGGTGGTCTGTTTGGGTTAGTTAGGTGAGGAGTAACCAAGATTGCATCAGGGCGGCTGGAGTTGCGTCTGATTTGCATAGAAACCGTGGGTTTGAAGAGGTTGGAAGGTACAGCACGATTAGAGACTTGCTCTGGGACTTGCAGGTCATGCTGGGCCAAACAGCTTGTGTTGCCCGCATCCAACTGCACAAGATTGGCCCCATAAGAGCCTTCACTGACCAGTTTCAAAATCATCCTGCAAGCAATATTGTGACGCTCAGTTACCATGTTACGCATGACGGGGCATTGGCAGCCAGATAGGATGTGGAGAGCGCTATCCATGTGATGGCAATCAGGTAGGGGGCATGTCAGGCTAGTGGATCTTTTTGTATTGGACCGCATGTTTCTGACTATAGAGGGTGCCTGTGCGGTATTGGAAGACAGTGCGTTTCATTTGAGTTGAGAGACCGGGCATGTTCCAAAAGGCATTGCTCATGCTTTAGTTTACATGAGGTAGCAAGCTCTGGTAGTAAGTATAGTAGCCTGTCTTCCTGTCAGCATAGCCCAGCTTGTGTTTAGCATGCATATGGAATTTTAAAGCATTTTTAAGGTCTGGGAGGTAGCTCAGACGAGGAGAAAAAGGGTGGGATTGAGGAGGCCTAGGATCTGTCTCTTCCCGAGCCAGCCAGATTGTATTGTGGAAGGGATTTCCTCCTTGGCCAGCGCTAGGGCAACTAGTAACAGTTAGGTCACCATCTTTGAGGGAGGCCTGGTATTTAGCAACCTGATCTGTGCATTCATTCCCAGCTATTACAGCATGATACTTGACCTTGTAGAAAAAGATGTGATCTTGAGAGGCTCGGACAAGGTTTGAAATCTTCTTCAAAACATCTCCTTGCACGTTATGTCTATGCTTTTCTGGATACAGGATTTGCTTTCTGAGTTGATGAAGTGAGCTGAGGCTATCTGTGGCAATATGTGTGTAATCGTGAGTGAGCGCAGCAGCAATGGCAGCGATCTCAGCTCTTCCTATGGTATTGGTAATACCAGCGCCATTAGGCTCAACTAGTTTTTGCGAGTCACTCATAGGATGGTATACACCTGCCCCTATAACTGTCTTGCCGTTCTGGACCTGGCAACTGCCATCTGTGTAGGCCCAAGACCTCCAATCTGCGACTTTAAGCTGGAGGTTGGGATGGGACTGACAAGGAGCATTAGCAGTGATGTCTGAGGCGGGTCTTTTGGGGCCCTTGGAAATCTGTTTCATGTCTAGGGGGAGTTTTTCGCATTTCCTTATCCCGAGCATCACTTTGTGTCTTGCATTCTGAATGGGGTGGTTGCTAACGTTCTTGATAATCCATTTGGCCTCAGGGATGGCTTTGGCTAGATCCTGAAGCCAGGTATGGTTCTGATTATTCAAGTTAATTCTTGCAGCTGTATTCCAAACTGCAATAATTTGTAAATCCCAGGTATGCTTGGGTAGGGCAGTTTCCTGGCCGACCCAGGATTGGGGTTTGTCATAGGTAAGTTTGCTTTTAGGAATGGTCCCTAGCTTGTAGCAAAGGTGTGGGTAGGCATTGAGGAGTTGTGAGTAGGGGTTGGTTATCATATGCCTGCCACTTGCTGGCAGAAGCATGAAGGTAGCTGTAGCCTCTGTATTAAGGATGGCAGAGTAGATAGCATGTCGTAGTGTTATTTTCATGGACTTCTCATCATAGATGAGGTGACAGATAGACATTCCAGAAAATATGGAGGAGAGAAAATTGTAGTGGGCACCAAACAAAATGTTGCGGGGATCAGAACTCCAGTAGTGATGGTAGTGAGCGTTATAGTCCAGGGGAGAAGCCATTTTCTCTTGGGTGACATGTGCCCATTTTTGGAAGGCAGAGTGAATGTGAGGTGGGAGGGTCCGTGAGAAGGGATCTTTAACTTTTTGCTTTGATATTTGTCCTCCAATTTGGTCTTGCGGGCTAGGAGCCCCAGAATCTCAGATGCAAAGCTTGCTGGTGGGGGGCAGATGTTATCATGCAGACCTTCTGCTTTGGACCTGTGGAAAGCTTTGAAAAGGACGTGAAAGCGTTGAGGGGTTATCATCCCAACGCATTTGCCATCTGTATTGTAGACGCAGGCCACTCTTGATTTGTAGATATCAGGGAGGGTGAGGGTAGGTGAGATAGATGGTGTGGGGCTTTCAGGCGTTTCTGTTGGGGGATGATTTGAGGGAGGTTCAGGATTGTGTTGGACAAGATCTATTTCTTGGACCCAGAACCCACAAGTGCCAGTGAGTTTGATGTCCGTTTGTGGATTGGTAGGGTGTATGTCAAAGATGGTTTTGTTGCGAAGTTCAATGTCTAATTTTTGGCTCCAGGTGCTATTTGTATCAGATTTGTTGAACCCTTGCCTCTCCAGATTGGAGAGGGCGGAGTCTGCTGTGGGTAGGAGAAGGTTGGGTTTGCTTAGCTGAGATTCAAACTCCTGTATGCGCTGGTTGAAGGTGGGCCAGCTGGTTTTTAATCCTTCTGGCTCCCATGATGGTAACCAACAAACCCTAAGCAGTTCTTCTTTAGACTTGTGTGCTCTATTAATTTTGTCTTCGTTGCTGAGGCTAGCACAGGCGGGACAGGCCCAGGCTTCAGCTACATTGACCTCTTGCCTTTGGTCATCATTATAGCATCCGAGTTCTCTCATGCATTTCCAGTGGTAGGTACGTTCACACACATCACAGACATACATGTCGAGGAAGGGGGGCTTCGAGTTGATAGGCTCCAGGCCTCCGTGGTAGTTGCATATCTGGCAACATGCGCACTCAATGTCCGTGCGAGCAGCTGTGCAGATGCTTGCTGGTTGAAAGCCAGCTTTCTTGAAGATGGGCAAAGCCCACTTCTCTATTATCATTGGCCCGTAGTGTGTGTGGTACTGCTTCTGTTGGGATGAGGGGTCATTGCTCATGTCCTTTCTCTTGGCTAAATAGATTCTCCATGCGTCTATATGTGTGACGTCAATGTCATTATAGTAGACAGCGTTAATGGCGTGGTTGGCTGTGGCTTCTTGAGCCAGCTTTTTCACCAAATATTCTTTGTACCTCCAGACATCGTTTCCTTGCCAATTTGGAGCTAGAGGGTAGATGGCAAGGGTCTGAAGTTCTGCCTCTATATGAAGCAAAGCTTTCCTCTTTTTGTTATGACTCTGGATACTGTTCTGTGTATTTGAGCTGCTCGGGATGTTGGAATGGGTATGGGGGATGGAAGGCACGCCATTTTGTTGATTAATACTAGATCCCTGAGTGTTCTGGCACAGGTGCTGCTGTGAACGTCTGGATTCTTGTTTGTTAGCTGAGCGTGTGCGTTTGCTGGGAGGTCCATCTTTGTTGTGTGGACCAGGCTGACTAGCCTGAATGGTGGGAGTGCTATCAGGAGGTGAGGTTCCAGCATTAGTGGTCTCTAAATTAACATTTTGCGTGAGAGGCAGGGCATTGGATGGAATGGTGGTGTGAGCTGTGTGAGCGGGGGAGTGATGGGTGGATCTGCCCTGGGAGCGCGTTCTTGTACTGGGTGGCTCATCTATGGGGGTAGTCACAATAGTGGGTATCACCTCCTGTGTAAGGGGGCAGATTTGCTGTGTGGCTGGCATAGTAATGGGTTGGTTAGTGTTTTGTGACACAGGATGGGTTGGGTGTGCTCTGCTTGTACTAGAAGGACATATTGTAGGAGTTCGACGAGAATTGGGTGTCCTTAGGAGGCGACGCCCAGTAATCTCATGTCTGTAGTGCGTTGTGGAGGGAGGTTGTGGTGTAGGTACCACCTGTGTTGATCTGTTTTCGTTCCTTTGAGGGTGAGCATGGATGCTAACGGAGGGGTTAAACTCTTCATTGAGTTGGGTATCAATGAGGCCACTTATGTGGGTATTGTTGATGCGGCGGTGGGCCGCATGGACTCTGGCTTCAGTGTTCTTGCAGGTGAGGATTTTTTGGACAATAGCAGTACTAGTGTTAAGCTCTTCGGTGGCTGGAAGGTTGATGAGGGCAGCCAGTCTATTAAGTGCCATTTTACATTTGGTGTTAACCCCAGAATATTTTGTCTGGAGTCGAGCCACTGTGATAACCGTGGTTTTAGCAGGGAGGATTTCTCGCGAGTGGAAATGCACCCGCTGGAAAATTTTCTCCTATGCTTCTCAGATTTCTCCCTAATGGAAATGGTCCGGCCAGAATTTCTTAAATTTTGGAGTTTCTCCGAGGTTCTCCCAGAAAGAAAAAGCGCAAGTGGAAACAGGCCCGTCGAAGCGATTTACCTACGTATTTTCTGACGTTTAGCAAAAAGCCATTTTTATGATACGCGTTTTTTCATCAATTTTTATGATATGTGAAAATACGCGTATTTACGTATGACCCATCCCTGGATAATATAAATTTTTACTGTTAAGCTTTCACGAGCGGCCAAACTACCTGGCTGAAGGTCAAACCCCATTGTAACTTGTAACTTGTACCTAAGCTCTCACGGGCGAGAAACATGTCTCCAATATGCAAGGTAACAAGATCTGAGATCCACCTCTGATTGACTGAGGTCAAAAGGGTTGGCAGTGCGGATTATTTGCTGGACCATGAGCGTGTTGTGATTCATTCATAGCGGACAGTAAATGTGAATTCCAGCTTGAAGTGATCCTGGAATTGACGTGAATGTCAGCAAGAAAGACTGCCTGTAAAAGGGGGCTATTGCAATGGACAGGAAAGAATGAGCACTGTAAAGGCGTATTGTGGCCGTGACTTAGTTAAAACGAGTCTACCCTGACCAACATCTGCAAATTTTACTACATGAAGGAGTTGATGCCTGACCCCTCAGCCACTTTTGGGTACGGTTGCCCTCTCATGGCCTTCTTTCATGCTTGGAGTGGCCCAGTACGGCTGGCACATGGCTGCTGGGAATTTTGTTTGAACAGCTGGTTACTGGTTAACTCAGGCATGAAGGCAGTGGGTGTGCCAGCGTTTCCATGGGCAAAAGCACGGATGCAGGACATGCCAGCTGGACAGGATTGAGGTCTTCATCACCGTTAAAATGTAAGAGTGTCGTCAAAAATATCCCCGGGTCAGAATAAGATAAAACTTCATCGTTATAAGCTTTGAATTCAAGGTGGTAAATTGTGTTCCTACAGCTGAAGCACACTACCTTAAGGTTTATAGTCAGAAAATTCCCCTGTGGGCATTAGCAAGAGATGTAAGGGTTGATTAGTTATGCCGGGCTCAGTGCTGATTAATTGACATGTAATATAAACAGAGCAATGTCATTGCCCATGCTAGTAGTTTTTTCCCCTATTTATCAAATGTCATCGAAAAAGCATTATTTTAGGACACAATTAACTTGGGCACAATTCCAGACAGCTTCAATCCAGAATCAGGGGTAGGACCCCCTGGAAAGTCAGGGAGGCCCTGAAAATTGCAAACTGCAGAGGTGATTTGTGGCCCTGAACCGCAGGTCCTGATTTTGATTAAGCACAAATTGGTCAACATCTGCCATTATCGAGGCTTATTACTCAGTTGTAAATGATAACGAACAATTCATGCCTTAAGCCAACCCCATTCGTTGTGGATATGCAAAATTTTTATGATTGGTGTGCCTTGTAAAAGCGGTTTTAGGTCTAATACTGTACAGAATTTATATCATCCCACAGAAATAATGTGTTTGAGGAGTGTGGGATGACTGCAGACACCTGAAAAAAAAAACTTTTGAGCATGCAGGAAAGTGCGTGATTGTGAAAAATAATAATATTCGGAAGTATTTGGTACAAATTAAATCATAGGCCCTAAAGCGCCAGAGGGGGTGGACAGCTGGGTATGAGAAGCTTCCCGGGACCTCTCAGTAAGGAGGAGAAGCAGAGGGGTTTTTGAATAGCAGCTCTCCTATATTGTGAAGGATTGTGCAAGGGATTGTGTCTTCACATGCAGGAGCAGTGTGCAGCCTGTGCACGCAATCCACATTTCACAGCTCTTATCAGGGCAAAGAGGGGCTGATTTCCCCTGCGGGAACGTGCAGAAAACCCAAAAATAAAAACCGAGGGGGGTACGGGATTAAGCGGGATTCCAAAAATAAATATTTCAAAACTCTGTATGATAAGTGGGAAAGGGCAACAATGGAATAAAATGTCAATTAAGACAGCATTGATGTGTTGTTATTGGATACAGTACAGTTCAAATTCACGAATGCATGCAGCTGAAGGTGATTGGCTTCAAACACTTTCCTATGAGTTCTATTTTCTACTTTCTACTTCCCACGTGGCAACATTTGCTTCAAAAGAAGGCGCTGCTGACTGATGGCTTTGTTCAGGACCTGCAGGAGGGAGAGGGTCAATAGGAAACAATTAGATTTGCTTAAGTAGAACAGTCAGGTCCTTAAACAGGTCCTGGAGTTCCTCTAGCAAAGGATGACATGAAACATAACTCAACTTGAACCGAGAACTCACCAGTGATTTGAAACAATTAAAGTTTAGCAAATTTATTCAATCACCGCGACAGCTCCAGCACCCTCTCCCAAACTCCCCTACCTTGCCAATCTTCAGTGCCCTCGAGTCCCACATGCATACAAAACACAGACTTGGATACCGCCAATTATAAAACAGGCTACTACTCATACTATCAGATCCTATTACTGCACGCAGGTAAGAAAATCGGCAATGTCTAATGGAACATGCCCTGTACATCTTACCTGTGAAACGCCACAATGTTACTGGAAGAAAGATCAAAGCTCTAAGTAAGCTCTAAGTAAATGCCCTTGGGAGCAGGCTTGACTAACATAGACGCAGGAAGTGATGATTGGCTGGGACAACACAACCTTCAAATTCCTGTAAATGCCCCAAACAGAGTTATACCCCCTTACCTCTTTCCTAAAAGTTTTCCTGAGAGATCTAGACTCACTTCCAACTGTCCTGATACTTTACTGATAACCTCCTACCATGCAAAACCCAGTTCTTCTTCTTCTTCTTCTTCTTCTTCTTCTTCCTCCCCCTCCTCACACCATGTGTCACGCAGCAGGTATGGCACCTCACAGAGGACCAGCACAGCTACCCGCGTAAGACTGCCCCATCAATAAAGTGCAAACCAGCGGCATGTGCACTCAATAGAACTCCATACTGTGAAGACACAAGGCTTGGGCAACAGTTGGACGCGACACAGCGGCAGCATAAAGACCTTGCAAAAAGGTTGTCAGTGGGTAAGCTGTGACATTACACACCATGCCTCTGGGGGCTGGTGGGACTTGTTATAATCAACATATTAACATCAATTAAAAAACTTAGGCCTCCACCACCAATGAGTTAGCAAGCTTGCACGTAAACTCCATGCACATCTTGCAAAGTATGTCTACAAACATGTTACGACAAGGCCTGCAATTGAAAACAAGAATACTCCTCACAGCCAGGCTATGGAGCCGGGTGCTTCTTGTAGCCCTCTGGATCCCCACTAGCCCTTTCTGTTCCTGCTTTGTAGTGGAGAGGACTTATGGCTCTTTTGAGCCCATGAGCCTCCTTTTCCTTAGTTGATGTAGGGATATTTTCCTCTGCTTACATTGCCTTCATTCTTGGTCAATGCGACCTTGGGTCATTAAAATTTGGCGCCCAACAAAGTGAACTTTATTTTGCTTGTCCCACAGTTTACAAAATTGTTTTCCCACCACATCTCAAAAAGCATGCACACACAGCCTGACATTCCCCAAACCCAATCCCACCATATCTGCATACAGTTTCCACGCCCGCTTAAGCCTGAAGGACATGCCTTTTCTCCATCGGTCATTCTAAGGACACGTGCTCACACCATAGTCCAAGAACATTACACATGCTTGTAGGCCCAGAGAGAGCTGTGATGCATCTTCACTTTGAAGAGAGAGATCTGATCAATCTCGCACACTCCCACCCCCAACTTGCGATCGTGCTCTCTGGCAGCAGTTTGCAAGTGAACACGACTTTTCAAGATCGGTTTGCGCAACTGAAAGTCTTTTTTGCCCCAAAATGATGTTGCTTTGACGCCAAAGGATAGCTGGATTGCAATCCTTCATTTTCTTTTCCTTTTTGTTCCTATTTTTTCTGGATTGCCTTCCATTCCAAATCTGGGCCACCCCTCGGCCTCGTGCCACTGTTTTAAAGCGGCATTGCAACAGTGCACTCTAGTCTAGCTACAGATCCCGGCTGCCCTGACGACTGGGCTGAGTCCTCACCTCGATGCGTGCTTCCACTTCTGCTTTGCGGCTGCGCTCTCTGGCGGTGCGGCCCCCATGCAGCGGCATCTTTGCATACTCTGCCTCCAGCTGGCCCTTCTCTTGGGAGAGCTTTACCACCTGGCTCTCCAGGGCCTGGCTGCGCGAGAGGAAATCCTGCGCATTTCACAAAGCCAGCAGTTCAGCAGATCAGTAGCTCAAAGCCTGGCTGCGCTTCCGCAGTTCAGGGCTTGGCTGCGCGACAGGAAATCCTGCGCGTTTGAGCAGGTCAACGGTTCAGCACCTTTGCTCTCCAGGGCCTGGCTGCGTGACGAGGAGTTCTGCGCATTTCAGCACTCCAGCAGTGCTGCAGTTCTGTGCTTGACAGCGTGACAGGGATCCCTGCGCATCTTAGAAACTCAATTGCACAGTGCCTTGCTGCATAAAAATCAGTCCTGTGCATTCCAGCACTCCAGAATTGCTTCAGTACAGAAATTGACTGCGTAACAGGAGGTCCTGCGCATTTGGGAAATCCAATCATACAGTGCCTTGCTGCACAACAATCAGTCCTGCGAGCTTTAACAGGCCAGCATACGTATTTGCTTGCCACACTGGAAGTTTGTGCCAGACAAATATTGTCGTGCGCGTGGGCAAAAGCGTGAGTGCAGATGCAAACACAGCCTTGATGCGCAGCAAGCGCATTTGGGGTCCAGTTCCTGTACTACATGCAAATGGAGCGGTACAGACACTGCATGGTCTATGTAGCACATGCACTGTGCAGTGTAGCAACATTCAGCACCTAATGGCTTTGTGTACAGGACCATCAGGTGCCTCATGTTGCTGGAGGGGAGGGCATGAGATAGCATGAGATGCATGAAAATGCTATTGCATGACAACACTGCTCGCCAAATTTCATTGCAGTTGCAAGCTGGGATGCATTACAAGACTTGCAGACTTGATGGGATGCATTACAATACTTGCAAGACTTGATGGGATGCATGATGAAAAGGTTGCACTGTGCAAAACACACGTGGTGAGTGAGGTTGTGTACACCTTGTACACTTGTCTGCACAGGGTTTCATTTCTCAGTTGTTTGAGGTCCACAGTAAACAACTAGGCCCTTGCAGTGTATGAGCTGAGTTCCTGCCCTACCCTCCAACATTTTCCCCCTCCTTCCTCAGACCTCCTCCTACTGTACCCAGCTAGCCATAATCTGCCTCCCTGTATGGAAAAAAGAATTTCAAATGTAGGATGAGAGTAGAGAAAATTACGCAGGTGCCCCGACTTACAACACCTGACTGATTCAAGCTCAATTTCCAAGAGGCATGGGTTCTGAGTGGAGCTCCTGGGTGGTATTGCTGAGTGGAATTCCTGAGTGAAATGACACCAAAACAACAGAGAGTCCTGAGCTCAGGGCGTAAGCTGCCTGCCATTTCATTCGCTGACTCTGTCCACAACAGCACAGATGGCAAGATCACAGGACGCTCTCATCCAGGCACAGCCTTCAAGGCTTCTGGCAAGATCATAACATTTTTTTGGCTCTGGAACAAGCTTTTGGCTCTGCCTGTTGCTCTTTGTAACGGGAGTGGGGGGGGCCTGCGGCGTGCCAAACTGCGGAGCGCACCTCTCCACAAAACGGCATTGAAGCACACTTCGCCTCATGCAAACTCGTGACTGATTGCAGGGAATGCAGGGGCCTGAACTTGAGCATTTACCTGCAGTGTGCGCTCAGTTCCGAATGGAACATCCAAGCCTGGCACATGCTGGGGGGCATCTGGCCTGCAGCGGAGGGCAGACGTGAACCAAGGAAAATTCAGAAATACTTGTGATGAACGTCATTGCACTCTGCTCTGGACGGTACGACCAAGCCTGGCACATGCTAAGGGGCATCCAGCCTGCAGTGGAAGGCAGACATAGACTGAGGAAAGAAAAGGCACAAACACACGAAAAAGGAAAAATCAATCCGTAATAAATATCAGTGACAAGTGCACACATACAAACACACACGCACACATGTACACACGCTTCCATACCAACACAGCTGATTCCCAGTACACCTGTGCCTCAACACTGGAAAACAGGCTCAATATCCTAGGTCTCCGCTGCTGCCTTGACTGTCAGCGCTTGCAGCCCAAGGTTATGGCGCTAAAAAGAAAACGGTGGCATGCAGCAAAAAAATGCTAGAGGCAGACAACGCCCCTCTAATTCGGGTTGACGTTCCAAAGATTGTGAGCAGCATGTGTAATCAGCAGCAGCGTAACATTGACAATCAAATCTCTCTCCAAGGTCATTGACTGCACCCAAATGAATGATTATGACTTGGAGTCCAAAACATATCATTGCACAAGAAACACAGTGACAAGACCCATTGGCTGGCCAGATACAGAAGTTCAGCCAAATGTTTGAGCGGAACATCAGCACAAAGGGTGCCATCAGTTACCGCCTTTCACATCCGTGGCATGGTAGCAAGGTATGAACAAGTTTCAAATGCTTACTCTGGGAAACACTTTGGCGCCAGATGGACCTGTGTGTTCCTTGTGGATAATCTGAGACCAGACATGGCAACCCAATGTGTGACATCTGGGAAAAAGAGGATACGCCTGCCCCCCCAAAAGGGGCCATGTGCATACAGGAAGGGCTCCCTAACAAGCAAGCCAGCAAGGGTCTCGTTAAGCATGGCAAAACGCACTTTGTGATATCTGGAGGAGGTCCAGTTGAGGTGGCAAAGGGAGCTTGCATGTGGGGGGCGATGGTCGGCTTTGGTGGCTCTGCTTGCGATTTGGAAGGGGTGAGGGGCGCAGCGTATGGATCTGTGGAGCAACGATGGCCAAGAGAGCTACAGCTGTGTAAATTTGGAATGAAACTGTATTTGGCAGTCGTGACGCATGTATAAACCTATGGATATAAACTTTACGACAAAAGGAAATTGATCCCTTCTCCATCCAATTTGTTTGCCATGCTGTGATTAATAACCGGTAGCACGTTCTGAAAATTAGAAAATGAGCGTATGTCATCAGTGATGACAAAATATGCATGTTGTTTTGTTCCCAGAACCACCCTGCCTTCCCCCATACCACCCCGCTTTGTTGCTCACCATCCTCGTGCCTGCTAGCGGCTATCAAGCAAATACTTCTTGCACGCACACGCACTCACTTGTTCGAGGCCCCAAGTCCAAGCTGCTGCTGCTGGGCCCTCCCAGACCAGTCGACACCGGAGGCGCCAGCAGGGAGGACGTTGAAGGCAGAGGCTGCTGCTGCTGGCCACTGCTGCTACTTCCAACACCAGCAGAGCTGCTGTAAGCAGAACCAGGAGGCGGAGCATATGGGAAAGGCACACCAGCATATGCTGAGGAGGGGCGGGGGGGGTCTAAGGTTGAGGGAGGGGAGGCCCCAAAGCCAGCAGAAGCCGGCCGCAGAGGGTCAAGAGCTGGAAGGGGCGGCATGCTGCTGTACGCGGGTGGAGGGGGGCGGAAGGGGGGAGGGGCGGTGAGGCTGGTGGTAGTGGCATAAGGGGGAAGAGGGGGCTCCGGGAGGGCAAAGGAGGGGGGTGCTGGTGCAGAGAGTGGGCGGGAGGGCGGGGGAGGGGCGACGCTGGTGGATAAAGGGGGAGGTGGGTCACGCATGCTACCTGCGGGAGGCAAGGCGCATATTAACTCAGTAGGGCGGGGAGGGCAAGGCTGGTGGACCTGCGATAGGCAAGGTGCAAGTGAACTCAATCGGACTGGGAGGGGCAAGGCTGGTGTATCAAGGAGGAGGTGGGTCACGCAGACTCCCTGCAGGAGGCAAGGTGCATGTGAACTCAATAGGGCAAGAAGGGGCGAGGCTGGTGGATAAAGTAGGAAGTGGGCCGCACAAGATACCTGTAATGTGCAAGGCGCAAGTGAGGGCTCATTGGGCAGAGCAGGGGAAGGGAGAGGGCAAAACTGGCAACAGAAGGAGGAAGGTCATTTATTCAAGTGGGTCACCCATGCTGCCTGCAGTTGGGAGTGCCGGTTTGGAATGTTGGGCAGGGAAGGACAGGCAAAGGAGGAAAATGATCTGAACAGATATGCCATGAATGGATTAATGTGAGTCTGGCGTTGTCTGATTCAGGACACATGCCGTAAATTTCAGCTTTTTGCATGGAAAATGTGAGATACATGGCATAAGTATACGAAGTTGGCCAACCCTACACATAGTTTTGTGCTTCACCACCACACCCTTTGAATCTCAAATGCTTTTGTTGTGCTCACCATCAAGATGAGGTCCACATGCTGTACATGGTAGCAATAGCAGCGCGAATGCGGATCAGGAACAAGTACCAATCTCACATGCAGAAAATTGCGAGTGATGGTGTTTTCATATGATATGCACAGCAAGAGGCAGCCAAATTCAAATGAACCTCGCGTACACACTTCATATCTGTGTTCTCACAGACTCTCACTCAGCCCACCACACCCCACTCACCATCGCAACTGACATTCACACCATGACAACAACCTGAGCAATGCGTTCTGCAGCACAAAGTTCAGGGCGCTCACATTCACCGGGCTCTTGCCCTACCCATCAGCATGGAGCAGCTGAGTCAAAGCCAACAATCCTTGTACCTCTGCATTCCCTACCCTTTACCCTCCAACACCAAAACTGCCACCACGTTGTCCTTTTGCATTGTACTTCTGCATTCCCGACCTTTGGAAAGATTCTCCCACTATTTCAAGACTCTGCACTCTGAAGCACTTGTCAAGGACTGGGACTGCTACCATGACTTCCACCAGACCAAGACTCCCACCATCTGACTCCTGCCATGAGCACCACGACTTCCACCAGACCAAGACTCCCACCATGACTCCTGCCATGAGCACCATGACTCCCACCAGACCAAGGCTCCCACCATCTGACTCCTGCCATGAGCACCACGACTTCCACCAGACCAAGACTCCCACCATGACTCCTGCCATGAGCACCATGACCTACACGAGACCAAGGCTCCCACCATCTGACTCCTGCCATGAGCACCACGACTTCCACCAGACCAAGACTCCCACCATCTGACTCCTGCCATGAGCACCATGACTTCCACCAGACCAAGACTCCCACCATGACTCCTGCCATGAGCACCATGACCTACACGAGACCAAGACTCCCACCATCTGACTCCTGCCATGAGCACCACGACTCCCACCAGACCAAGACTCCCACCATCTGACTCCTGCCATGAGCACCACGACTCCCACCAGACCAAGACTCCCACCATGACTCCTGCCATGAGCACCACGACTCCCACCAGACCAAGACTCCCACCATCTGACTCCTGCCATGAGCACCACGACTCCCACCAGACCAAGACTCCCACCATCTGACTCCTGCCATGAGCACCACGACTCCCACCAGACCAAGACTCCCACCATCTGACTCCTGCCATGAGCACCACGACTTCCACCAGACCAAGACTCCCACCATGACTCCTGCCATGAGCACCACGACTTCCACCAGATCAAGACTCCCACCATGACTCCTGCCATGAGCACCACGACTTCCATCAGACCAAGACTCCCACCATCTGACTCCTGCCATGAGCACCATGACCTACACGAGATCAAGACTCCCACCATGACTCCTGCCATGAGGACCACGACTTCCACCAGACCCACCAGGTCTTTATTCACCAGTCTGAGCTCCTGCTACGTGCAGCTTGCCTTGTGTGACCCTGCAGTGTGCAGAAGTGCAGCCTGCCCAAAAGGAAGCTCGCCTTCCCTGCCCTGTCTGTAGCCTGCCTTGCCTTGCCTCGACCCGCAGCTTGCCTTCCCTGTCCCGTATGTAGCCTGCCTTGCCTTGCCTTGCCTTGACCCGCAGCTTGCGTTCCCTGCCCTGCATGTAGCCTGCCTTGCCTTACCGTGACCAGCAGCTTGCCTTCCCTGCCCTGCCCTGCAGGGAGTGCAGCCTGCCCTACCTTGCGCAGGAACAGCCCAGGAGGGTGTGGAGTGTGGAGGAGCAGATGATGTGGGCATAGAATGGAAAGGCATAAGGGCATGGGATGAGTATGCAAATTGGTAGACATGGAAGGGATGCCCACCTTGTGCAGCCCAAGAGGGTGGAGGGTATGGAGGAGCAGATGATGTGGGCATGGAGTGGGTAGGCGAGTACGGCGGATCTGGGATGCGAGGGGGTGGGTTTAAGCTTGGGGGAGGTGCCTGCGAGCACAACCAATAGAGTGTTGGGGGCAGGAAAGCACAGTGTGAATCGCACGGGTTAACACAGTGGTGAGGCCCTTGCTAGCTTGCTCGTCAGGGGGCCTTTCCTTGATGCACGCAGCTGGACGTGGCGTGTGTGGCGTCTCTTCCTTCTGGTCTTGAGTGCTGTGTAGCAAACGCATTCTGCATGAGTCCACATGCAGCTTTGCCTTCGTGATGTCGCTCGATGCTCACGGTGCACCTTTGGCGCCACTTTGCACCATACACTGTGCGGTGCGAGATGGTGCACTCGCGCAGGTGTGCAAGGTTCGACGCAAGCAAGCCTTACACAAGAGTGCCAAATCGAATACCCTGCACGCTTTCCTAAGCAGCAAGCCGCTCATTGCCACCAGGTATTCTGCGGACAGAGTTCAGGGGCTCCAGCACAAGCTCAAGCATCACCCTTTCGATGCAAGTTCCATCGGTGTGGAAAGATTTCACGCCAGACCATCTCAGCTGGCACAGCTTCCTTTGCTTTCGCCCCCCCCTACACCCTTTGCTTTTGCCATCGGCTTCCTTTGCTTCTGCTCCACCAACTGGCCCCCCACCCTCCAGGAACATTTTTTAATGTTGTCTTCCACGCACCGCGTCCATGGTCGAGCGCAGGTGCAGCAGGCGCTTGGCAAACACCTCTGCCTGGGTGCGTGAGCGGGTGGCGTCCTCTTTTGCATAGAACAGCTCGTGCCTGAGCTGGCCCACCTGGTCTTCCAAACCTGCTCTCGTGTGTGTGCATGTGTGTGTGTGTGTTTGTGCGCGCGTGCGCGTGTGTGTGTGCGTGTGCGTGTGTGTGTGCGCGTGTGTGTGTGTGTGTGCGCGTATGCGTGTGTGAGTATGAGTGTGTGTGTATGTGTGCGTGTGTGCGTGTTGTGTGTGTGTGAGCGCACAAACAACTATGCCCATACTCTGCACGAGATCTAGCATGGCAGGCATTTCCTACTGTCAGAATGACTTACTATTGACGCTTGGCCAACGGCTCTGCATGCCCATGCACTGCACACCCTCCAAAATGCACGATCTGGAGGCAAACAGTGTGCCATGCGCTGCGCTTGCTGCACGGAGCAAGCTGCAGTCAAAGCGTGAAAACCCTCCTTTTGTGCACTGCCCTTTATGGCATACTCTTGCTACAGCAATTGCAGCATTTCACTGCGTACATGCTCACTTTCCAGCCACACCTCCTGGTCAACAGGCACACATTTTGCTGCACCATTGAGCATTTCACTGCGTACATACTCAAGTTTTCTTTTCAGTTACGCCTTCTGGTTAACAGGCACAAACCCAGCTGCAGCATTGAGCATCACACTGCGTACATGCTCACTGTCCAGCCACACCTCCTGGTTAACAGGCACACATCTTGCAGCAGCATTGCAGCATGTCACTGCGTACATGCTTACTTTCCAGCCACACCTCCTCCTAGACAGACACACATCTTGCTGCAGTATTGAGCATTTCACTGCGTACATACTCAAGATTTCAGTTCAGTTACGCCTTCTGAATAACAGGCACAAACCCAGCTGCAGCATTGAGCATCACACTGCATTCATGCTCACTTTCCAGCCACACCTCCTGGCTAAAGGGCACGATATTGCTGCATTGCCAAAGTATCCCACCACGTTCACAACTACGTTTTGGTGGCACCCCCTGTACTAGGCATTTTCCGTTAGGCACCCGCACTACAAAGAGGCACCCACTGAGGTGCCTCACTTGCTTCTCCTGGGCCTTTCATCAAGAGCACACGACACATCTGCCTCCCCTTAAAATTCATTTGGGCAGCTATCCCTAACAGATGTTAGCAGCACCTCCTGCGCCAGACACATTTCAACTCACACATTTCTGCCCCCTTGCCGCGAGAGTGCACTTGCGTGTTTGTGCACAGACACCCACACCCACACGCAAGCACGCACACCCACGCATGTGCGCACCCACCCACATCCACACACCCACATACAGTGTATGTCATACACCCGCACCCCCACCCACGCCCACACACGCACGACAGACATACACACAAGCACACAGTGAGCACTCTTTAATGAACCTGCACACTGCATCTCTGTCCCCAGACGCCCCAAAGCACACATACACATCCACACTCACCCACGCATGGCAACACACACAACCACACACACACACACACAGAGGAATCACTCACTGATGCACCTCAGCCGCATCTCCTGCACTTGGGCAGCCATGCTCTCGCTGCTGACCTCTGCGCGTGCTGCCTGTGCCTTGAAGCGTTGCTGGTCCTCAAACAGTGCACGCAGCTTCTCTTGGCCCTCTGACACCTCCATCTGCGAGGTGAACACATATGGTTTACGGTCATTTGTGGTCATCAGGCCGACATGAATGCAAGGACACTGGCTGGTCTGGAGCGTGCGACTTACAGTTGTTTGCTATGCTGCTCTTGCCTCACGCGAACTGTGCAACTTTTCCTGGCCCTCGGACACCTCTATCTGTGAAAGTATGGAGGCCTTTACGTTGGGCCACCATGTGCCCTACTGCAGCGATCCTCTCGCTGCTGGAGGTAGCCCCTTGGACGGCAGGCAACGTATGAATGAGCATGCGTTGCTCCGCTGCTGTGCATGGGTCACAGGTTCACCATGACGATAACCTGGATCATCTGATCTAACGGGAGACTGTGACCCACAGCTAGGTAACTCATACTGTAGGTAAGCAAGGATGATGATGCACCTGAATCATTTGGTCTAATGGGAGACTGTAACCCAGTTAGGCAACTCATACTTTAAGTAAGGTAAGTGGATGATGATGGAGCTGGATCAATTGACCTTAAGCGCGCATGGCGTGCATGAGTTTCCAGCATTCCCCTTGGCGTTTCCACCGCTGGCCTTGAGCCGGAGGGAGGCTTCAGGGCATGCCAAGGCCAGGATGCAGCCCCTGCCACCACTAACCCTGAACCGCAGTGAGCATGCCATAGTCTATATGCAGCCCCTGCCACCACTAACCCTGAACCGCAGTGAGCATGCCATAGTCTATATGCAGCCCCTGCCACCGCTGACCCGCATCAAAGTGCATACCACCATCATTACACAGCCCCTTACACAGTGAATTTTGAGCTGGAGGGGGCCCTCAAGGAGCATTCCACTGTCTGTATGCAGTGCCTTCCACCACTGACCTTGAGGATCAGAGCGCGTGCCTCGTCTTTAAACAGCTCGCCTGTTTTAAACAGCCCCTTAACACCACTGACCTTGAGCTGGAGGGGGGCCTCAGGGAGTATTCCACCGTCTGTATGCTGCGCCTTCAACCACTGACCTTGAGGATCAGAGCGCATGCCTTGCCTTTACGCAGCCCCTTACACCACTGACCATCCTTACACCACTGACCTTGAGCTGGAGGGAGGCGTCAGAGAGCATGCCGTTGTCTTTGTGCAGCCCCTGGACTTCCATCCTCAGGCGGCGCTCATCCTCAGAGGACATGTCCAGCTGCATGCACAGCGGAGCACACAATAGAGGTCAAAGCTGCTGCGAAGCAAAAGATCCCTCAGAGGACATGTCCAGCTGCATGCACAGCGGAGCACACCATAGAGATCAAAGCTGCTGCGAAGCAAAGGATCCCTCAGAGGACACGTCCAGCTGCATGCACAGCGGAGCACGCCACAGAGGTCAAAGCTGCTGCGAAGCAAAGGATCCCTAGGGCCAGCCGTGTTGCAATGTGGATCAATTAATGGGCAATCAAAAATAGTAGAATGATATAGGATGCCGCCAGTGGAGATACCAGTGCACACACGCACCTATTCTCCCCAGCTCCCACAAACCCTTAAAACAAACCCACACCCGCACCTACTTTTTTGTGAGCAATCTCCAGCTCATTGCGAAGCCTGAGTAACTCCGTCTTCAGCCGATCCATCCCCACACCTGTCATGACATGAGCACCAAAGCGCGTTTACAGGATCCATCCCACACCTCCAATCCACACCCACACCCGTCATGACATGAGCACCAAAGTGCGTTTACAGGATCCATCCCACACCTCCAATCCACACCCACACCCGTCATGGTATGAGCACCTAAGCGCGTTTACAGAATCCATCCCACACCTCCAATCCACACCCACACCCGTCATGACATGAGCACCAAAGCGCGTTTACAGGATCCATCCCACACCCGTCATGACATGAGCACCAAAGCGCGTTTACAGGATCCATCCCACACCTCCAATCCACACCCACACCCGTCATGGTATGAGCACCAAAGCGCGTTCATAAAAAAAGAAGGGTGGAAGGCAACAAGGGAAATGATGGCAATGAGAACAACCCCATGGGACGTGCGCAAGCATGAGAGCGATACAAGCATCCTGTCCTTGGGGGACTGGCAGCGTAGCTCAGAGGCGGCTCCATAGCACCTCAAGCTGCATGCCACACCAAGAGAAAGCTCGGCGTTGCATAGCTTGGCCATGACAGCATTTCTTTGCATTTGCAGTAGAAAGCATTTCTTTGCATTTGCAGTACAGGGCGATGCAAATCAGAAGCAGCCAGGGTCACCGACACATTGAGCAGTCTGCCGTCTCAGGAGCAGCGACGGTGATGACCACGACAGGGCATGGATTGGCGGGCAGAAAGATAGGAGAGTGCTGCAGCTTGCTTTCCGTATTCTCTGTGCGGATGGTGATGATCATGGCGAGCTAGGTGCCTGGACCTTGGCTGCTGGGCCCTTCATCATCAGACATTCCAGCATGCAGTGGACTCCAAACAGCACCATCACCTTGTTGGCATGCATCAGCCCCAAATGACAGCGCATAAGAAGCCCTACAATGTGCCTCCTGTCCCTCAACTGATGTTGGAGTTGCTTGTTGTGCTGCCGACGCAGTTTCTCCATTCTTTCCATTCCTACCCTACCATCCTCAGCGCCCCTCAGCCTCCCCTGCCTGGATGCTTGCGCCATATTCATGACAGCTTCAGGCATGTTTATGACTCAAACAATACCATCAGCCTGTCTGTATGCATCCATTTATAATGACAACGCGAAAGGAGCCCTACCTTCCTCAGCACCTCTCAACCGCTCCTGCTCCAGATCCTTCCGTACTGCCTTCAGCTCTGCTTGGAGTGAATCCATCCGTCCATCTCTGGAAGCAAAGCAAAGAAATGACTACGTGGGCAGAGGGACTTGCCCTACATCAAATAGGGGAGAGGAGACACAATGGCCCAGAACAGCTGTGAGGCCCTCCACCACAAAGAGCAACGGCCAGTGCAAGCAGCTATAGCAGGCAGTGAAAGCAGCAACAGACAGTGAAAGCAGCAACAGACAGCAGCAGTTACTTGACCATTCCCTGACAAACTGCACACCTTAGCTTAGAGGAACCAAAGAAAGTAATGGCGTCACCATCGATTTCACGAGAGCGTTGCCGCTTTCTTTCAGCAACCCATCATACCTGGCATACAAAACCCTCAACTAACCACCAGAGCGTCTGTCTGCGCAAGCTCTTTTTGATTGACAGTTGATCAAGATACCAGGTGGATGGTATCAGATGGATGAGTGCCTTCCGGTAAAAAGAGGAATGAGAATAGAGGGATAAAGAGATAAGCTAGAAAGGACTAGGCAGTCTAAACCTGGCCTGTAGTCTCTACCTGATAGCCAGCTCTGCTTGCAGCGCCTCAGCTTTGCTCTGCCCAGCTTGCACCTCTGCTTGAAGAGCCTCTGCTTTGTTGTTGGCGGCCACCAGCTGGATGTCCTTGGCTTTGAGGAGGTGCTCCATCTACAAAAAAAGTGAGGAGTGAACATAGAGGCTCATGAGTGGAAAGGAACGGAGTGCTTATGCTGCCCCCAGAGCAGCTTATGGCCTATGCTTGTGTGGTATGGCAATAGTGCCAACATAACAAATTGAGTGATTTGTAGATGACTAAAAAGCTGTCATTTTCAGCAGCGTCAGCAGCAGCAGCAATTAGACCTCATCACCCTGCATGTTCCTCTTTATCATGGCGTACCACCTCTGATACCTGCTAGCGCAGCCCCTTACCTCTACCAGCTGTTTGCGCAGACCCTGCTCCATGTCCCGCGAGCTCAGCTGCAGGGCAGCCAGTTGGCTCTCCAGGCCAGGGTCCTGTGATGGTTTGCGATGGAGACACGAGCACAATACACTTTGACTTGTGAGAAGAAGGCCAGGGGAGCTGAGACAACTTAGGATGGTGACGCAAGCACAATGCGGTTTGACATGTGAGAATGCACGTTGACTTGGAACAAGGCCAGTCCTGCGATGATTTGTGATGACTATGTCACAGCACAATGCGCTTTGACTTGCGAGAAGCGCAGGGCTCAAACATGTGTTTGCAACGTGCGCATTAAAGGTCAAAGTCTACCACTAGGCAGCTTTACTATGAGGAGCAGGTGGATTTGACGGACGTTGCTTCCTGAGAGACGTCCATGACCTTGCAGTGCAGGGCTTCTGTCAGCCTTGCTCTGTCCCAGGAAGCCTCCATTGTTCACACTCTCTGAAGGCAAAAGCGCTTGCTGCCAGGCTTACCACTGTGCTCCCAGTGGAGGTGTCGTCTCCCCAAAAATAAGCTCTCCCTTGTCATACACTAGCACCGGTTGATGAGTCAGGGCCAACAACCTCCCATAATGCAGCCATCGTGGCAAGCAGGACAAGCATGAGCAGCACCCTTTACACCAATGCCTCCTCTACGGCACTGCTTTTCAACAAAGGCACCTGTTCTCCCACGGACATCGTAACCGGCATTGCTGCCAAAGCAATGGAGCGGAGTGTACTCAAGCCAACGCCTGTGGAGGCAGCACACACACGCGCACACACACACGCACACACACACACACACGCGCACACACACACACGCGCACACACACACACGCGCACACGCACGCGCACACACACACACACACCTGTATGGGCATCGCTGCAGGCGGTGCTGCCAGCCGTGACGGAAGTGGTGGATGAGGCAGATCCTGCATGCCATCCGTCCCCGCAGCAAAGGGCCCCGCAATCGAATTACGCAAGCTGCTTGCCCTCAAACCATTCAACCCTCCCATCAACTGTTGGCTGCCCAGCCCCAGCCCATTCACCTCTCCCCCAAAGTGTGTGCTCCCCCTGGGGCTGGAGTGATACACACCGGGGAGAGGGGGCTGAGCCGGCGGGAAGCTGGGAGTAGCTGCAGGCGCGTACTGCATGCTTGCACGGGGGCTGCCAAACACGTTGGGCTGAGGGGGCATGGGTCCTGAAGGAGCTACATAATCAGGGTGGGGGCTGCTGGAAGGTAGAGTTGAGGCTATGGACCAGTCACTGGGGGGCGCTGCTACCAGATGGGAGGGTGCCATGGGCAAGGAGGGTGCAAATGCAGGGTTGAGGGGCGGCTGCGTGTGGGTTGGGGAAGCTGCGTGGAAGCTGGGCAGCAGCTCTGAGCCCCCTGAGTCCTCAAGGGTGTCCTGCGCGCGCATGAGAGTTTGCTTCTTGGAAAAGCCGTTGGTGTACTTATGTGTCAGTGCGAGAGAGGCAGTACTCCCCCTGAATGCTCTGATAGGAAGCAATGCATTCGCAGTGAACACATCTGTGTGCATGCAAGAGTGTGCGTGTATGTGCGAGCGTGCGTGTGTGTGTGTGAGTGTGTGTGTGTGTGTGTGTGTGCGCGAGTGTGTGTGTGCGAGTGTGTGTGTGCGAGTGTGTGTGTGTGAGTGTGTGTGTGCGAGTGTGTGTGTGCGCGAGTGTGTGTGTGCGCGCGAGTGTGTGTGTGTACGCACGATGTGCTTGAGCCATCATGCCTGTCATCCACTTCAGAGCACAGCCCCCTCACCTGGGTCACATACACCATCTCTCCCTCCCAGTTCACATACTCCTGCGGGGGCTGCTGCTGCTGCGGCGGGTGGTGGGAGCCACCACGGTCTTGGGCCTGCACGCTGCTGGCAGCCTGTGGTGGGCTTGCAGACAGCTTAGGCGGTGGCACGCCAGCCATACCAGCACTAAGGGGTGATGGCCCTGGGCCACTACCACTACCAATACCACCAATTCCACCAGCAGCATCACCACCGCCACCCCTTGCCGTGCCACTTTTGCCCGCTGCAAAGTGCGTGCTGGCAACATCATCCTCGTAGCACACACGCCCGCTGGGGCCCCCGCCGTCGCTGCCGCCCTCCCCCGCAGCACCTGGACCCAGACCGGCAGCACTGCTGCTAAGCCCCCCCCTGCTGCTATCACCAAGACCTCCGTCACTGCCGCCGAACACGAAGCCCCCTTCCCTCTTAGTACCTGGAACCTGGCCAGCACCGCTGTCCGGCCCCCCCCTGCTGCTACCAAGACCTCCGTCACTGCCGCCGATCACGAAGCCCTGGCCACTCCCACTGATTTTGTGTTCACTCATGAGGCCCTCCAGCGCGGGATCCAGCCCAAATCCACTGTCTGGCGTGAAGCCGCCTGCGCCCATCCCCAAGTATCTCGGCCCGTCCCCCTGCATTTGGGTGTGTGCAGCAGCAGCAGCACCCGTCATACAGTGCAGCAAACATGCAAGGGCAGCTCTCCTACCACAGTTGCGTTTGCAGCATATGTTGGGGAAGGCTAGCCTTTCAAGGGAAGCAGCGCGCTGCTGAGCATGCCAGGTCTGTGCAAGTGCCGTTCCTTAATGCACACGACCTTTTGGCTGGCTTAGACTCTGCTCCGCTTTACCTTGTGCAAGTGCTTTTCCTTAATGCATGCGGCCTTTTGGCTGGCGTGCACTTCACTTTACTTAACCTTGTGCAAGTGCTTTTCCTTAATGCATGCGGCCTTTTGGCTGGCGTGCACTTCACTTTACTTTACCTTGTGCAAGTGCTTTTCCTTAATGCATGCGGCCTTTTGGCTGGCGTGCACTATACTTTGTGCCAAGTGCTTGTTGGAGCTCGGAGTCAAACAGAAGAAAGAAGATGGGTTATGACGCAGCTCATGCTTGAAGGTTGCTCTTTCTGTGCCACCAGCACAATGCATCATCGCCCACTTTCTCCCTGTTCATGACTATGCATTTTCTTAGGTCAGGAAGACCGGCTGTGCCTATCAAATTGACCTGTGCACAGTCATGTGCGCACAGTCAGTACCACAATCAATGAATTATACACTATGCTCAGTCATCCGGGATGACTCATCCCTGCAGTCCATGCTGCAATTTTGCACGCTTATGCCACAGCCCATACTCCAACTGTGCACAGTCAATGCTGCAACTGTGCATAGTCAACGCCACAGCCAATGCCACAGTTGTGCACAATTGATGTCGATCAATGCCATGATCATGCACAGTCAACGCCACAGTCCATGCTGCAATTGTGTGCAACCAACGCCACAGTCCATGCCACAGTTCTGCGCAGTCAATGCCACGGTCATTGCCACA
Source organism: Dunaliella primolecta (assembly GCA_914767535.2). Lineage (NCBI taxonomy): Eukaryota > Viridiplantae > Chlorophyta > Chlorophyceae > Chlamydomonadales > Dunaliellaceae > Dunaliella > Dunaliella primolecta. The sequence goes on along the minus strand of OU611761.1, from coordinate 7,846,140 downwards.
ATTGTGCGCAGTCAATGCCTCAGTCAACGCTAGAATCGTGCACAGTCAATGCCACAGGCAACGGCACGATCAACATTACACTTCTGCGCGGTCAATGCCACAGTCCATGCTACAATTGTATGCAGGCAATGTCACAGTCAATACCACAATTGTGCACGATCAATGCCACATATGTGCATGGACAGGAGTGGCAAGAAGAGCAATGTGATCTCCACGTGATTTGGCGTGAGGCCAATCCACACACACACACACACACACACATGAGCATGCAACAGGACAAAACACACCAAACACCCTGCACATCTGCACCTGAGTGTCCGCGGCATCCTGCAATGCAGAGTTATGCTGCTGCGCTTGTGGGTACTCAGGCTGCTGCTGCTGCTGCTGCTGCTGCTGCAGCTCGCGCTCATACTGCAGGCGATGGTGCTCCATGGTCTGCTGCAGCTGGTGCTGCTCCAGCAGCAGCTGCTGCTGGATGCTCTGTTGGATCGTGTCTGGCTCCTCGTGGGTGGATGCTGCGGGATACCAGGGCGCCCCGCTGGTCAGAGACCCAGAAAAGGAGGGCTCCGCTACACTGCACCTGGCTAGCTGGTGCTGCTGGTGGCCCTGTGGGCCACCAATAAGAGCATCGGCAGCAGAGAGGGGGGGGAGGGGGGGCGGCATGGAAGGAGGAGGAGCTGGCGGGGTGGGTGCAGGAGGACTGTGTGAAGAGGATTGAGCAGCAGCTGAGCGGGGGGACAAACAACCATTTTCCATTTGGACCAGGTTGCCTGTGTGTGTACGTGTGCGTGTGTGTGTGTATGTGTGAGTGTGTGTGTGTGTGTGTGTGTTCGCTTGTGCGTGTATGTGCGTGTGAACGTGTGTGTATGTGTGCATGTGTGTGTCTGTGTGTCTGTGTGTGTGTGTGTGTGTGTGTGTGTGTGTGTGTGTGTGTGTGTGTGTGTGTGTGTGCGTGCGTGGATGTGCGTATGCTTGCAAGCAAGTGCATGTGCGTGCACGTGTGCGTGCGTGCGTGCATGTGCGTGAGTGTGCGTGCGCGTGTCCGTGTGTGTGCGTGCGTGCATATGTGTGAGTGTGCATGTGCGTGTGTGTATATGTGTGTGTGTGTGTGTGTGTGTGTGTGCGCATGCTCGTTTGCATCGTAGAGCACCTGGTGTCACAAAGTCAGTGGTTGCTGCAAGCTGATCATCCAGAGAGACAGAAAGGTCCTGAGGAAGGTCTCCAGAGGGATTGATCTGTGGATTCAATTGAACCTGTTTGGGTTGAGCGAGGCCAAACCGCTTCCAAAATGAGACCATGAGTGAGTGGAAAGCGAGAACATGATCGGGCTCACAAGCAGGCACTCCTCTCAACTTCAGTCAGCATCATTTTTTGACTGGTCAATTCGGTTGCATAAAGGGGTGACGAATGAGGGTGTTGGCATACATAAAAAATTATTTCAAGTCCGGATTAGAATCAGGCGTAAACCTTGATTCCAGGGTTTTTTGTGTGCCTTTTAACATTTCAGCCTCTGTGCCCGTTCAAAATGCCCTGTGTTTTTCCTTCTTGATGTACAGGAGTATGGCATGGTATATCATGCTGGAAAGTGCTGCCCTAGTTGCCCTAGTTGCCCTTATCACCGAACATCTGAATGACAGGCGCAGCTGCAGCAGGCAGGCTGCATGGTCTTCATCTATTCCAACACAAGCTTCATGAGCTTGCGCAGCGTGTGCATTTGAACTTGCATGCAGGGCTTGAATTGACAAGCACTATGTTTCCCAGGATGTGTGCCATACCAATACCCGGTAATAAGAAAAGAAAAGGAAGCATTATGTTTCCCAGGACATGTGCCATACCAATACTCGGTAGTAAGAAAAGAAAAGGAAAACTACGTAGACAGAAGAAACTCTTCCTACATCAATTAAGGAAAAGGAGACACATTGGCTCATAAGAGCCGGAAGTCCCCTCCACCAAAAAGCAGGAAAAAGAAGGGCTAGTGGGGATCTGGAGGATTGCAAAAAGCACCCACTGGGCAGCTCCAGAACCTGGCTGTGAGGAGTATCCTTGTTTTCAATAGCGCGCCTAGTGGTTACAAGTTTGCGGGCATACTTTACAGAATGCGCATGGAGTTTACGTGCAAGCTTGCTAACTCGTTGGTGGTCGAGGCCTGATCTTTGAGTTGATCTATACAACATTTCATGACAACAAGCCCCACCAAAACTCAGAAGGATGGTGTCACATCATTGGTACGTAATGTCACAGCTTTTCCACTGATACTCTTGCAAAGGTCTGCATGCTGCCGCTGTGCCGCCTCCAACAGTTGCCCAGGTTTTGTGTCTACAGTATTTAATTTCAAGAAAAGAAAAGAAAAACTACGTAGGCAGTGAAACACTCCCTACATCAATTAAGGAAAGGGGGCCACGTAGGTGCACAGACCGTATGACCCACCCACCACGAAGTTCAGACTGAGAGAAACACGGCAGACAGTGAAAGAAGACAGGTCCAGCAACGAGAAAAGAAACAGTATTTAATTTCAATCAGTGTACGTGCTGCTGGTTTGCACTCAGTTGATGGGGCTGTCAATCGCGGGTAGCTGCGCTGGTTTTCTGTGAGGTGCCATGCCTGCTTTTTTTGCAGCATCAAATGCCTGCATAACTGCAGTGTATTAGCATGGCATACGCTAAGGGAAAGGAGAGGAAGTGATGTCCGTCTAGATTTCATTGATAAACTCCAGCTCACTCTCCTCAAATCAGCTTAAATGGGACCAAAACCATTCCTTTGTGACCCCCATATGCCATGCTAATACCCTGCAGTTATTCAGGCCTTTGATGCTGGAATGTTGGAGGGCATGCTTCCGGCTTAGGGGTGAGTCCTGAGCTTACCTGACAGCCGTATTGTAGGTCCCATGGTGGGTGCCAACTTGCTGGAGTTAAACAACTCTGTGCTTGCTCTTCCTCTTGGCCTGTGTGGTGGGGCCCTGGCTTCCAGGACAGGACAGGTGACCTTTCCCTAATGCACGCGGCCAGAGTCGGACTGTGGAGCCTTCCTGCTTTCTTCTAGTTTGTTTTTTGTTTTTGTGTTTACATGAACGACTCCCAGCAGGAACCTGACAGTAAAGATAAGAGACTGGGAAAAGAGAAACCTCCTGCCCACAAACTGGACCGAGTCAAAAGGCAGACCCTACTGATACCAAAACAAAAAGGGTGGCTGAGCCAGTTCAAAGGAGTCAAGGCATAGCAGATACAGGAAAGCCAAGAGCAAGGAAGCAGCAAGCAGAACAAAAGGTCCCCCTGAAAAAAACCCAGCCTAAGAAATTGGCTCAAGCTCGCAAGGAGCAAAAGCTGAAAGTACAAACTGCAAGCCTACAGCTCATAATAGTCTGACCTTAGAGTGGTGATCTACAGGCAGTAGAATGAAAACTTTCAAAGAGGTCAATATTCAATTTCTTTCGCATTCGGATCATCGGTGCTTACATCTCAAGAGGACGTGGCCGAGTGGTCTAAGGCGTGCGTTTAAGGAATTCAACCCTGTAAACACGCATCTTCGGGCGCGGGTTCGAATCCCGTCGTCCTCAGAGGTCGCATGATTGAGATCATTGAGACCTGAGACTTGTCTTTGCAATCGTGAGGCATGGACACTGCAGTCGTTGCACAGCACTACTTTGGTGCTTCTGCAATAACCCCTTTTGTGGAGATACGTAATGATATTACCAGATTTATGTTGCACCAGTTTTATTGGGCAGAGTGATATGGAAAGGACATTACGTGTAGAAAGGGCACAGATTCCCAACCCCTTTTGTGGAGATACGTGATGATATTACCAGATTTATGTTGCACCAGTTTTATTGGGCAGAGTGATATGGAAAGGACATTACGTGTAGAAAGGGCACAGATTCCCAATGACACACTTTGTTTTGGTAGTTTTGGTAAATCCCCTCTTATATTTCAGTCAGCATTTCTGTCCAATCTCATTTCCCCTTACTCCAGACATACATCTCTCTTTCCTTAATGCATGCGGCCTTTTGGCTGGCGTAAGCTTTCCTTTTCTTTGTATCTCCCTTACTCACTTCTATTTGCCTGACATGGGAAATGTCAACACGGTCCTCCAAAACCACTACCTGAGTGCATTCCCTTTGAATCAAGAGGAAGTATAACTCCATTGCTACAACTGCACAAAGAAAAGGAAAAAGAAAGCGCCTACGCCAGCCAAAAGGCCGCGTGTATTAAGGAAGGTCCCCAAACTAGCGAGCTAGCAAGGGTCTCACCACTGGGCCCTCAAACCTAAACGAGACACAGATAGCCGAGGAGAGAGCCAGAAACAGAGCTAATGGGGATCTGGAGGGTTGTCGGCCTTGTTCCTGGACGCCCGGACTCTCCTTCTCCTGCTCTCCACCGCCACGCGCCCAGCAACCCCCCCCGAAGCCCTTTGAAAATGAAGAGCATGTCTCGAGTTGATGATGGTTGCCAACCTTTGGATGGTATGGCATCTCAATTTGGACCTTCTTTGCCTTCATAACCTCTAGGAGCTCCAATACTTCGTGCTAGTCACTTGCCTTGGCCAATCTAACTTTGTCTTTGCTAGTCTAGCCTTTCTAGCCTTTCTGGCGCCTTGTTTGTTCTTTGCAGAAGTCGTTTTGTAGGTCCCATGGTGGAGACCAACTTGCTGGTGTAGACTTCTGTGCCACCTCTTCCTCTTGGTCTGTGAGGTGGGGTCCGCCCCTTCAGGTGACCTTTCCTTAATGCACGCGGCCAGACTTGGCAAGCGTAGTCTTTCTTTCTTTCTTTCTTTCTTTCTTTCTTTCTTTGCAGAGGCCTCTATGGGACATTGCTATGTCTTTGGGCTCTTGTAACAAAATGCTAGCAACTTAACTTTTTGCCTGGTAAGCCCCAAGTTGGTCAGAGGTGCAATGGTGTATGTATTTATTGTAGGTAGTGCCTGCCTCACCAATTAAGATGATGTGCGAGGTAACCTTGTTGCTCCTGTTCAGGTTTCTTCAGCTATTGGTTTTGAGCTTGGTTATGGTGTTGGCATGCTGGGCAGTTGCAGCATCCAGAGTGGGAAAGAAAGGGCTTTGTATCATGGCAGAATTCATCAAGGTAAATGTCCCTGGCTTGAGGAGGGATCTAGTAGGATCAAGGTGGGCAGGCTGGCCTGGGATGGAGCGCACAAAGACAGCAGCAGGGCGGCTGTGATGTCAGGCAGAGGAGCCAGTAACATCAGGGGAAACCCAGTCAGGGATAGCCAGGGAGATGTTTTTCAGCGGCTTCTATGCCCTGATTTATGATTTATGACATAAGAGCCTCTCATTCCTTCACGCAAATGAACGGAACCTGACGGGTAGCAGTCTTCAAACTGCTGCTTGTTAAGGAACGGCAGTACTCGGTGAGGCCTTAGCTAGCTTGCTAGTTAGGGATCCTTTCCTTCATGCACGCAGCTGGACCTGGCTTGCGTAGACGTTTCTTTTCTTCTCTTTAGACTCTCGTTTCGGCAGGCATCCATACAGTAAGAAATAAGCATTTTTCTTCTGCCTTTGCTGAAATACAGGAGCTAAGACGAACGTGGTGCCTATTGGTGTGCATCCCATTCATTGTGAGTGTAGGTTATCTAAGAGCAATGTGATTAATGCTGCCATTTTGCCGCATTATGGGCAGTGCGCAGAGGTGGACGACATCTTGAATCTAATAGCAAGTTTTTGTGTGTACTCTGTTCCCGTGCATTCTGACACATTTATCTGATGTTTAAGGGCCCATGTTTAAGGGCCCATGTTTAGGGGCCCATGATTCTAGAGAAGTGGGTCCTGCCTATCTTCAAGAAAGCTGGCTTTCAACCAGCAAGCATCTGCACTGCTGCCCGCACTGACATTGAATGCGCATGCTGCCAAATCTGCAATTACCATCATGGCTATGAGTCTGTTAACTCTGAGCCACCATGCCCCGATATGTATGTTTGTGATATGTGTGAACGTACCTACCACTTGAAATGCATGAGAGAACTTGGATGCTACAATGATGAGCAAAGGCAAGATGTCAATGCTGCTGAAGCCTGGGCCTGTCCCGCCTGTGCTAGCCTCAGCAACGAGGACAAAATTAACAGAGCATATAAGTCTAAAGAAGAACTGCTTGAGGTTTTTTGGCTACCATCATGGGAGCCAGAAGGATTGAAACTAGTTGGCCCATATCCGACCAGTGTATACAAGATTTTGAATCTCAGCTAAGTAAGCCCAACTTTCTCCTCCCCACATTGGACTCTGCCCTCTCCAACCTAGAGAGGCAAGGGTTCAATAATTCTGATATAAATAGCACCTGGAGCCAGAAATTAGACATAGAACTTCGCAACAAAATCATCTTTGACATACACCCTACTAATCCGCAAACGGACATCAAGCCCACAGGCACATGTGAGTTCTGGGTCCAAGAAATAGAACTTGTCAAACACAATATTGAACCTTCTTCAAATCATCCCCCAACAGAAACGCCTGAAAGCCCCACACCAATTATCCCACCTACCCTCACCCTCCCTGATACCTACAAATCAAGAGTGGCCTGCATCTACAATACAGATGGCAAATGCATTGGGATGATAACCCCTCAACGTTTTGACGTCCTTTTCGAAGCTTTCCAAAGGTCCAAAGCAGAAGGTCTGCATAATAACATCTGCCCCCCACCAGCAAGCTTTGAATCTGAGATACTGGGGCTCCTAGCCCGCAAAAACAAACTGGAAAGCAAATACCTAAGCAGAAAGATTAAACATTCCTTCTTACGAACCCTCACACCTCACATTCATTCCGCTTTCCAAAAATATGCACATGTCACCCAAGAAAAGATGGCCTCCCCTTTGGACAATAACACTCAGTACCATCAACACTGGAGCTCTGATCCCCGCGACATTTTATTTGGTGCCCACTACAATTCTCTCTCCTCCAGGTTTCCTAGGATGTCTATCTGCCATCCCATCTATGATGAGAAGGCCATGAAACTAGCATTACAGCATGCTATCTACTCTGCCATCCTAAACACAGAGGCTACAGCCACCTTCATGCTTCTGCCAGCAAGTGGCAGGCATATGATGACCAACCCCTACCCAGAACTCCTCAATGCTTACCCACACCTTTGCTATAAGCTTGGGACCGTTCCAAAAAGCAGACTTATCTATGACAAAACCCAATCCTGGGCCAGCCAAGAAACTGTCCTCCCCCGGTATACCTGGGATAAACAAATTATTGCAGTCCGGAATACGGCTGCAAGAGTTCACTTGAATATTCAAAACCACACCTGGCTTCAGGATCTAGCTAAAGCCATCCCAGAGGCTAAATGAATTATCAGTAACGTTAGTAACTACCCCATTCAGAATGCAAGACACAAAGTGATGCTCGGGATAAGAAAGTGTGAAAAACTACCCTTAGACATGAAACAGATTTCCAAGGGCCCTTAAAGATCCGCCTCAGACATTACCGTCGAAGCTCCTTGTCAGTCCCATCCCAACCTCCAGCTTAAAATTGCAGATTGGAGGTCTTGGGCCTACATAGACGGCAGTTGCCAGGTCCAGAACGGCAAGACAGTTATAGGGGCAGGTGTGTAACATCCTATGAGTGACTCACAAAATCTAGTTGAACCTGATGGCGCTGGTATTACCAATACCATAGGAAGAGCTGAGCTGGCTGCCATTGCTGCCGCGCTCACCCATGATCACACACATATTGCCACAGATAGCCTCAGCTCACTTCACCAACTCAGAAAGCAAATCCTGTACCCAGAGGAGCATAGACATCACGTGCAAGGAGATATTCTGAAGAAGTTCTCAAACCTTGCCCGAGCCTCTCAAGATCACATCTTTTTTTACAAGGTCAAGTCTCATGCTGGAATAGCTTGGAATGAATGCGCAGATCAGGTTGCTAAATACCAGGCCTCCCTCAAAGATGGTTACCTGACTGATACTGGAATCCCTAGCGCTGGCCCAGGAGGAAACCCCTTCCACAATACAACCTGGCTGGCTCGGGAAGAGACAGATTCTAGGCCATCTCAATCCTGCCCTTCTTCTCCTCGTCTAAGGTACCTTCCAGACCTTCAAAATGCTCTGAAATCCCGCATGCATGCTAAACACAAGCTGGGCTATGCTAATCGGAAGACAGGCTACTACACTTACTACCAGAGCCTGCTACCTTATGTAAACAAAAGCATGAGTAATGCCTTATGGATGATGCCCAGCCTCTCAACTCGAATGAAACACACTGTCTTCCAATACCGCACATGCACCCTATACAATCAGAAACATGCAGTCCGATATAAAAGATCCAATAGCCTTACATGCCCCCTACCTGATTGCCATCACATGGATAGCGCTCTCCACATCCTATCTGGCTGCCAATGCCCCATCATGCGTAAAATGGTAAATGTGCGTCACAATATTGCTTGTAGGATGATTTTGAAATTGGTCAGTGAAGGCTCTTATGGGGCCAATCTTGTGCAGTTGGATGCGGGCAACACAAACCGTTAGGCTCAGCACGACCTGCAAGTCCCTGAACAAATCTCTAATCGTGCTGTACCTTCCTACCTCTTTAAACCCATGATTCCAATTCAAACCACACGTAACTCCAGCCGCCCTGATGCAACCTTGGTCACTCCCCATACAACTAACCCAAACAGACCACCCACTCCACCCTCACACCGGGTACTGCGCAGTATAAGAAGTAGCACAACTCCAGCCCGCCATATACACAGACGCACTCATGAGAACACTCCTCTCAACTCTCGTCACCAAGATCAGGCACGGGCTACTGCTAGTAACCCTCCTGATCCCCATTGACTTCTTTCTTTTGTTTCTCTTGGTGAAGGGGATACACAATGCCTCGGCCCTAGGTATCCTCTTTTCCTTAATCGATGTAGGGAGTGTTTTCACTGCCTGCGGTGTTTTTCTTTTTCTTTTTTTTTTCTCTTTTCTTTTCTTTTCAAACTAGACGCAACTCCAGCCGCCCTGATGCAATCTTGGTCACTCCTCACCCAACTAACCCAAACAGATCACCCACTCCACCCTCAAACCGTGTACTGCGCAGTATTGGGAGTAGCACAACTCCAGCCCGCCATATCCATCTGATAGAAATCAAATACTGTGAAGATACGAGGCCTGTTGCCCAGCTAGAAGCCTCACAGCAACAACACAGTGAACTGTGCAAACAACTCCAAGGTGCAGAGATTACTATCCACCCAATCCTACTGGGTGTGGGGGGGACTATATACACTGCCCATACCCTTGATCAATTCAAAAAATTAGGGATTGACACACAGAGATCTGAAACACTTGCAAGAAAACTTCATGCCCATTCTGTACAATTTGCGCACAAGTTTACCTCTACCAGACGTGCCATTGAAAATAAAAAACACTCATCATATCACTGGTGCCCTGGAGCAGCGTGCTGCCAGAAACCCACCTGATCGACATTAACTCCCCTCTCATCATCTGGTGAGGGAGACTCACGGCTCTTTGAGCCAATGTGTCTCTCTTTCCTTCATTGATGTAGGGAGAGTTTTCTCTGCCTACGTAGCTTTTTCTTTTTCTTTTCTTTTTCTTTTTTTAAGGGTGTACTTCGGGTTATTCCAGAAGAAGTTCCTGATTTTGTTGTTGGCAAGCTGGGAGGGTGGGTTGTGAGCTTCCGAATTGACAGTGGTGTTTGGGGGAGTGGGCTATAAAGCATAGTTTAGCCTCTTACAGCTATTGTGATAGTAGCCAGAGGTACCAGCAGAGCTGAGCTTGTGCCTTTTGTGCATGTGTGTGTGTGTGTGTTTTAAGCCCGGACACCTGAGCTAACAAGTGATGGAGAACCACCTTTGTGTTGAATGCTCTGCCATCCGTGTAGGTGATTTCTCTCCATTTTTTTAATTTCGATGTGAGCATCTTTTTGTAAATGGCAGGATGGAAGGCTTCCCTTGCCTGGGGGCACCTGTGTGAGCAGTTATGGGTATCATGTGGAAGGGATTGGAATTTTTCCTCCAATTATTTGTTGCAAAGCATAGATGAGTATGAAGCGGTATGGCGGAATTTGGAGAATGCAGGGGTAGCCAGTGAGCTTCTGGTCTGGCCTGCTTGAGAAGTTGAAGCCAGTCTTTGTTGGCATTATCTATTGCCTCTCTGGCATGTAGGTTCCAGACGACAATGAGTTGCACGGGATAAGAAGGTTGGGAAGGGATAGGAATGGTATTGAGCTGAACCTGATTACACCGTTGCACCTCTGATCAACTTGGGGCTTACCAGGCAAATAGTTAAGTCGCTAGCATTTTTTTCAAGTGCCCAAAGACATAGCGATGTCCCGTAGAGGCCTCTGCAAAGAACAAATAAGGCGCCAGAAAGGCTAGAAAGGCTAGACTAGCAAAAACAAAGTTAGATTGGCCAAGGCAAGTGACTAGCACGAAGTATTGGAGCTCCTAGAGGTTATGAAGGCAAAGAAGGTCCAAATTGAGATGCCATACCATCCAAAGGTTGGCAACCATCATCAACTCGAGACATGCTCTTCATTTTCAAAGGGCTTCGGGGGGGGTTGCTGGGCGCGTGGCGGTGGAGAGCAGGAGAAGGAGAGTCCGGGCGTCCAGGAACAAGGCCGACAACCCTCCAGATCCCCATTAGCTCTGTTTCTGGCTCTCTCCTCGGCTATCTGTGTCTCGTTTAGGTTTGAGGGCCCAGTGGTGAGACCCTTGCTAGCTCGCTAGTTTGGGGACCTTCCTTAATACACGCGGCCTTTTGGCTGGCGTAGGCGCTTTCTTTTTCCTTTTCTTTGTGCAGTTGTAGCAATGGAGTTATACTTCCTCTTGATTCAAAGGGAATGCACTCAGGTAGTGGTTTTGGAGGACCGTGTTGACATTTCCCATGTCAGGCAAATAGAAGTGAGTAAGGGAGATACAAAGAAAAGGAAAGCTTACGCCAGCCAAAAGGCCGCATGCATTAAGGAAAGAGAGATGTATGTCTGGAGTAAGGGGAAATGAGATTGGACAGAAATGCTGACTGAAATATAAGAGGGGATTTACCAAAACTACCAAAACAAAGTGTGTCATTGGGAATCTGTGCCCTTTCTACACGTAATGTCCTTTCCATATCACTCTGCCCAATAAAACTGGTGCAACATAAATCTGGTAATATCATCACGTATCTCCACAAAAGGGGTTGGGAATCTGTGCCCTTTCTACACGTAATGTCCTTTCCATATCACTCTGCCCAATAAAACTGGTGCAACATAAATCTGGTAATATCATTACGTATCTCCACAAAAGGGGTTATTGCAGAAGCACCAAAGTAGTGCTGTGCAACGACTGCAGTGTCCATGCCTCACGATTGCAAAGACAAGTCTCAGGTCTCAATGATCTCAATCATGCGACCTCTGAGGACGACGGGATTCGAACCCGCGCCCGAAGATGCGTGTTTACAGGGTTGAATTCCTTAAACGCACGCCTTAGACCACTCGGCCACGTCCTCTTGAGATGTAAGCACCGATGATCCGAATGCGAAAGAAATTGAATATTGACCTCTTTGAAAGTTTTCATTCTACTGCCTGTAGATCACCACTCTAAGGTCAGACTATTATGAGCTGTAGGCTTGCAGTTTGTACTTTCAGCTTTTGCTCCTTGCGAGCTTGAGCCAATTTCTTAGGCTGGGTTTTTTTCAGGGGGACCTTTTGTTCTGCTTGCTGCTTCCTTGCTCTTGGCTTTCCTGTATCTGCTATGCCTTGACTCCTTTGAACTGGCTCAGCCACCCTTTTTGTTTTGGTATCAGTAGGGTCTGCCTTTTGACTCGGTCCAGTTTGTGGGCAGGAGGTTTCTCTTTTCCCAGTCTCTTATCTTTACTGTCAGGTTCCTGCTGGGAGTCGTTCATGTAAACACAAAAACAAAAAACAAACTAGAAGAAAGCAGGAAGGCTCCACAGTCCGACTCTGGCCGCGTGCATTAGGGAAAGGTCACCTGTCCTGTCCTGGAAGCCAGGGCCCCACCACACAGGCCAAGAGGAAGAGCAAGCACAGAGTTGTTTAACTCCAGCAAGTTGGCACCCACCATGGGACCTACAATACGGCTGTCAGGTAAGCTCAGGACTCACCCCTAAGCCGGAAGCATGCCCTCCAACATTCCAGCATCAAAGGCCTGAATAACTGCAGGGTATTAGCATGGCATATGGGGGTCACAAAGGAATGGTTTTGGTCCCATTTAAGCTGATCTGAGGAGAGTGAGCTGGAGTTTATCAATGAAATCTAGACGGACATCACTTCCTCTCCTTTCCCTTAGCGTATGCCATGCTAATACACTGCAGTTATGCAGGCATTTGATGCTGCAAAAAAAGCAGGCATGGCACCTCACAGAAAACCAGCGCAGCTACCCGCGATTGACAGCCCCATCAACTGAGTGCAAACCAGCAGCACGTACACTGATTGAAATTAAATACTGTTTCTTTTCTCGTTGCTGGACCTGTCTTCTTTCACTGTCTGCCGTGTTTCTCTCAGTCTGAACTTCGTGGTGGGTGGGTCATACGGTCTGTGCACCTACGTGGCCCCCTTTCCTTAATTGATGTAGGGAGTGTTTCACTGCCTACGTAGTTTTTCTTTTCTTTTCTTGAAATTAAATACTGTAGACACAAAACCTGGGCAACTGTTGGAGGCGGCACAGCGGCAGCATGCAGACCTTTGCAAGAGTATCAGTGGAAAAGCTGTGACATTACGTACCAATGATGTGACACCATCCTTCTGAGTTTTGGTGGGGCTTGTTGTCATGAAATGTTGTATAGATCAACTCAAAGATCAGGCCTCGACCACCAACGAGTTAGCAAGCTTGCACGTAAACTCCATGCGCATTCTGTAGAGTATGCCCGCAAACTTGTAACCACCAGGCGCGCTATTGAAAACAAGGATACTCCTCACAGCCAGGTTCTGGAGCTGCCCAGTGGGTGCTTTTTGCAATCCTCCAGATCCCCACTAGCCCTTCTTTTTCCTGCTTTTTGGTGGAGGGGACTTCCGGCTCTTATGAGCCAATGTGTCTCCTTTTCCTTAATTGATGTAGGAAGAGTTTCTTCTGCCTACGTAGTTTTCCTTTTCTTTGGACATCACTCAGTGATGAGCGTGGTTTGAATAAGAATGGCTGGCATGGCTAGGCACGAGAAAAAGCACAAAATAAAGGTGGCCATGTAGGCCAGTACTGGCCAGCATTGAGGACATCCCTTAGCATTTAGAGCACCTCTGAACACTTAGACCATTTAAAACGCCCCCGTGCCCCAAAATTCCTGGGCATTCAGGACCGCCCCTGAGCCCTCCAGAAATTCCTGGGCCTTTAGAGCGCTCAACACGCACACCCCCCCCGGTATTTTTAATCAGGTGTCGCCTCACCCTGAGATTATGAACTCAATAACGTGATCCTAGCTGCTAGATGTCGAATCGACACCAGGATGCTCTGAGGCAACAAAGAAAAAAGTTTGGGGAGGTCAACTAGCTTGCAACACCACATTTACGGAAAATGACGATTATTAGAGGCCCCTACATCGCTCTCCTGGCCTCAGATCAACAAGGATGGCCCTCAGCTCCACTTTGAGACCGTTTCTCACTCCCAAAATCAACCTTCTATGACCCCCATGTACACGCTAATACCCTGCCAGTCATGGAAATGAAAGGAAGAGGTCAAGCTTTGACCTTTTCGGCAACCTCTCTTGCTGATTTGCTTAGAACAATGGCTGAAGAGACAGAGGAAGAGAAAAGATGCCAGACAGGAAAAAATGTACCTAGTAATGGTATTTCCATTGCAACAATCGCACAAAGAAAAGAGAAGAAAAGCTTATGCCAGCCAAGAGGTCACGTGCATTAAGGAAAGGGCCCCTAACTAGCAAGCTAGCAAGGTTTTCACCAGGCCCTCGAACCTAAACTAAACACAGCTAGCCTGGAAGAAAGCCAGAAGCAGAGCTTATGAGGATCTGAAGGGTTGCCAACCATGCTCCTGAATGCCCGGACTCCCCTTCTCCCATTCTCCGCCGCTAAGCGCCCAGCAGCACCCCCTTCAAGCTCCCTGATAGTGAAGAGCATGCCTGGTTTTAATGTTGTCAGTCACTGGATGGCATGGCAACTAGATTCGAATGCTAGCCTACCCTGAGGGTCTGAGCTTTTTGCCTGTTCTGGCCAAGTTGGCAATAGGATAAATGGTATAGCTATTGTAAATAGTGTCTTCCACAATTGGAATGACATGCAAGGCTACCTTGTCTTTTGGGGTTTCTTGAGCTGCGGGTATGGAGCCTGAGTTGGTGCCAGCATGCAGGGCGGCTGCAACTTCCAGAGGGATCATAAGATCCCGGCCACGCGAGGCCAAGTTGGGTGTCTTTTCCAAACATTCCAAAGGAGCTCCTTGGTGTTTGCAGCTTGCAGGGCAATGAAAACGGCTCAAGCCGGCAAGGGGAGCCTGGATTCTGTGCAATGTTCCTGCCCTTTATTCCAGCCCTTCATGGATTAGCACCTCCACTACCAGCTTTTTCATGCTCAAAAAGGCAGCTGATAAGAGGAAAATAAACTTTATAAACAAAGGTCCAGGGCGTGCAGGCATGTCTGTGGCAGGTCAACGTTGCTTGCTTGTAAAACACTCCCTTCCCACCCCGCAGCGCACGCATGCATGCTTGTCCCCTTCCATCATGCTCCTTCTGGCTAGCCGATGCCATGTTGTCACTGATGGTCTATAAAGATGAGCCACTAAGCCGGATTATGCTGGTCAAACCCTTCAAAAGGGGTCCCCTTGCGCACGCTGTGTTTCTCTGCTGCTGCTTGCCTCCCCTGCTGCCGCATGCAAGCAGGCAAGCCTGCACAAGGCTAGTAGCTTGCTGATGATGAGCTGCTCCAGAGCTATCCTGCTCCATCTCTCTCCTTAGCTCCCTCTGCAGCTCCCGGAGAGGGCGTGCTTGCTAGCGTGTCCTTCAATGCGATACGCCCGTCTCTTCCGCTTGATCCTCGTCAGTTTCCCAATCAAATTATGGTAAAGATCAAGAAAGGAAATGCTTTCTATGGTGATGTGTCTGACAGATCTTTCTGGCGCACTCCCCATTTTCTACGGCTTGCAGGGGCGGCAGTCCCTCCACACCTTCCTGGCCAAGTTTGGGAGGAGGGCATTCCCAGCTTGAAAATCTAATTGCCCCCCCCCCTTGGGAAATCCCAAATCAGGCCCCAACACGGACCTCAATTTGGACCCCAACTTCCTTAGTGATCGGATCAACCTTTCTTTCTTTCTTTCTTTCTTTCTTTCTTTCTTTCTTTCTTTGATCGGGGCCTAATGGCCAGAAATGATACAAGGATTCCAAATTACTGATATAAGGCTTACAAGGGTTACAAGGGAAAAAAGGCCTCAGTCAAGACGTTTGACTGCTAGCCTGTTCATAAATACACATGAGATCATGAAGGAAGAAAGGAAGTCTGTTGTCATCCTGGTTTAGAAAAATATCAATATCCTGGGAATTCACATGATGAATGGTACCTAGACAAAGCATCCTGTGGGAGACGTGGAGATGTAGAAAAGATAAAGTAAGCTCAAAAAGTGAGGCACACTTCTGACGGAGAGAGCTGACCTCAGGCTGGGGTTTGGAACATCTGAACAACACATGTTTTTCATCAAATTACTGATATTAACCCAGTTTCGCACAATGGATGATCTGGAAGGGAGAAAAGAAGAGGATAGACTATTTAGACAGGGGAAAGCCAAATCAATTAAGGAAAAAGAGTCACAATAGATAAAAACGCAGAAAGTTCCCTCCACCGCAAAGCAGGAACAGGAAGGGCTGGTGGGGATCTGGAGGGTTGCTGGAAGCACCCAGATCAATATTCTGGCTGTAAGGAGTGTTTTTGTTTTCAATAGCACGTCTAGTGGTAACAAGTTTGTGAGCGTAAAGAAAAAAGAAAAAGAAGAAGCTACGTAGGCAGAGAAAACTCTCCCTACATCAATGAAGGAAAGAGAGACACATTGGCTCAAAGAGCCGTGAGTCTCCCTTACCAGATGATGAGAGGGGAGTTAATGTGGATCAGGTGGGTTTCTGGCAGCACGCTGCTCCAGGGCACCAGTGTTATGATGAGTGTTTTTATTTTCAATGGCATGTCTGGTAGAGGTAAGTTTGTGCGCAAATTGTACATAATGGGCATGGGGTTTTCTTGCAAGTCTTTCAGATCTCTGTGAGTCAATCCCTAATTTTTTGAATTGATCAAGGGTATGGGCAGTGTGTATAGTCCCCCCCACACCCAGGAGGATTGGGTGGATAGTAATCTCTGCACCTTGGAGTTGTTTGCACAGTTCGCTGTGTTGTTGCTGTGAGGCTTCTAGCTGGGCAACAGGCCTCGTATCTTCACAGTATTTGATTTCTATCAGATGGATATGGCGGGCTGGAGTTGTGCTACTCCCCATACTGCGCAGTACACGGTTTGAGGGTGGAGTGGGTGGTTTGTTTGGGTTACCAACCCTAGTAGTTGGGTGGGGAGTGACCAAGATTGCATCAGGGCGGCTGGAGTTGCGTCTGGTTTGAATATAAGTCGTGGGTTTAAAGAGGTTGGAAGGTACAGCACGATTAGAGACTTGCTCAGGGACTTGCAGGTCATGCTGGGCCAAACGGTTTGTGTTGCCCGCATCCAACTGCACAAGATTGACCCCATAAGAGCCTTCACTGACCAGTTTCAAAATCATCCTGCAAGCAATATTGTGACGCTCAGTTACCATGTTACGCATGATGGGGCATTGGCAGCCAGATAGGATGTGGAGAGCGCTACCCATGTGATGGCAATCAGGTAGGGGGCATGTCAGGCTATTGGATTTTTTTATGTCGGACTGCATGTTTCTGATTGTATAGGGTGCCTATGTGGTATTGGAAGATAGTGCGTTTCATTCGAGTTGAGAGACTGGGCATGTTCCAAAAGGCATTGCTGATGCTTTTGTTTACATGAGGTAGCAAGCTCTGGTAATAAGCATAGTAGCCTGTCTTCCTGTCAGCATAGCCCAGGTTGTGCTTAGCATGCATATGGGATTTCAGAGCATTTTTAAGGTCTGAGAGGATCCCTAGACGAGGAGAAGAAGGGCGGGATTGAGATGGCCTAGAATCTGTCTCTTCCCGAGCCAGCCAGATTGTATTGTGGAACGGATTTCCTCTTGGGCCAGCGCTAGGGATTCCAGTATCAGTCAGGTTATCATGTTTGAGGGAGGCCTGGTATTTAGCAACCTGATCTGCGCATTCATTCCAAGCTATTCCAGCATGAGATTTGACCTTGTAGAAAAAGATGTGAGCATACTTATCAGAATGTGCATGGATTTTACGCGCAAGCTTGTTAGTTTGTTGCTAACCGAGGCCTAATTTCTTAATTGTTCAATTCCCGGTACCTGTTGAAAAGTGCAGGGGGGCGCGGGGGGAACAGGGAGGACTCTGCGCCAGCCACACCCACTCCACCCACTTTCATGGCACGTCACCCTAGTCAGCTCCTCCCAGATCAGAGGCACGTCCATCTTGTGGAAGCCAAATACTGAAGACACCCGGCCCAAGAACCAGCTTGAGGCCTCCAAGCAGCAGCACCGCAACCTATGTCGCCATCTTTCAAGGGCCTCAGCTCAAGTCACCCTCCATACTATTTTGTTAGGTGTGGGTGGGGTCATCTACACCCCACACACATTGGAGCCTTTTTAAGAGCTTGGTCTTGATACTTACAAAGCCACCAGGCTAGCTTGGAAGCTTCATGCTCATTCTGTCTAGTATGCTTACAAACTTGCTAGCACTAGGTGCACTCTCGAGAAGACTTTTTTCAGCTCTCTTCATCAAAACATAAAGTACTAATGGAGACCTGGAGGGTTATTGGAAGCACCCGGCTCCATAACCTGGTCGCGAGAAGTAATCTTGTTTTCAATAGCACGCCTAGTGGCAACAAGCTTGTTGGCATACATGACAGAATGGGCATGAAGTTTGCGAGCAAAATTTATGGCACGTTGATGGTCAAGTCCCATTTGTTTGAACTGGTTAAGGGTGTGCTCACTATAACAGGTCCCACCAACACGCAGAAGGATGGTATGTATGTACTATACACATGACAGCTTTTCCACTGATATCCTCGCATAGATCTGCACGCTGCCGCTGTGCCGTCTCCAACTGCTGTACAGGCCTCGTGTCTTCACAGTTTCTAAGTTCTGTTGAGTGCAAGCGCCGCTTGTTTGCACTCACTCGATGTGGTTGTCTAACGCGGGTAGTTGTGTTGGACATGTGTGGGGTGCTGTGCCTGCTGCATAACAAACACATCCTGCATAGGCTTTCACTTTAAACAGTGCTTTGGCCCTAGGTACCTTCAACGATTGACGTAGGGAGTGCTCTTGCTACCTAATTTATCATCTACTTCCTTTTGTTCTTTTTTCCACAAGTGCCAACTGCCAGGAGCAAATGGTACTCTTTTGTATGTTGAAAGCTGCTACACTGGCAGTTGGTGCTATAGGTTGAGTCTCTTACAAAGAAAGCTGGAATAATCCCAGCAAAGAAGCTCACATTTTGGTTGCATGTAATAGCAGTCAGATGTAGAGATGACAAAATTGTTTGCTGGACTGAAACAAGCTTGTGGGATGCTCGGCAAGGCGGTTACATGGAATGGAGCACTTGCATGTGCAGGCAGAGGTGTTGGTGTTGGTGACGAAGAATTGGGATTGGAAAGAGGTTGATGAAATTGACGGTGGGAAGAGTACAACAATGTGGCGTTTAATTTTGTTGCTTGACTAATTGATTGAGGCATCGGTGATTTCAAAGAGGTAGTTCTCAATGCCCGTGTCGAACATAGATCCTTGTGGAAATCGTGACGCTGGACTTCCACTGGCTGCTGCATTCTCTCGTGCCGGACTTCAGAGGGGGGAACTCTGAGGCGTTGCCCTCTCGGTCCAGCATCGTTATATTCAGCATGTCCCCCCGGCCACAGCTCAAAATTTCGCCGGCAAGCGCATCATTGAGGGCCCTGGAAAGGCACAGGTACAAAAAAGGCCAATCAGTTGTGGAAAAAAACCTCACTTTTTAGAAACGAGCAACATTGAGACACTTGGGCTTCGGTTTATCCTTCAGACCCGTGCATGCAACTCTCAATGTTGCGCATGGCTCCATTCATCTGAACATAGGCAAGTCCTGCAGCTTGGATGGTCAGGCACAGGCAGTGCGCAGACCCACAGCAGTAAGAGGGGCCTACACTCAACCAAGAGATTCACAAAATTTTCTATTGCACAAGCTGAGGTCGGGCACAGGCAGTGCGCAGACCCACAGCAGTAAGAGCGGCCTTCACTCCACCAAGACTACAAGGTCTTCAAGCGCCAAAGCCAACCACACACTTTTACGTGCAGAACCATGCACTGCTTGACACCATGGAAAAGGGAGGCTCATGGCCTGGATGACCAGCCGCAGCAGCCATTTGGTTGTCCAGCAGACACAGTCACTTAGGAGAGCATGAGATGAAGGGAATGGAGTGGAGAAAGTGGCCAAGCCTGCAAAGGATGTTCACAAGAGTGAGCTGCGCAATGCTGGTCCTGCAAACAGGCTATTTAGTGCTTACGGCTTCCTTCGGCATCAATACATACGTGTAGTGCACACAGTGCTTGAGTTCCAATACACGCACACAGTGCATACAATGCTGTTTCAATACATCTGCTCAGCCAACATCGTGAGCAACCATTTGTGCCCAGACCTTCCAACACCCCTGCAATATTCCAGCCAAAAAGTTATATGCAGCCCCAGGTACTGATCCATACGAGCCCCGCTGAGTGAGGCTTCCACCACCCATCATATTTGAAGCTCATCCTGCTGAACTCCCATGCTCCAGAATTTGAAACTTTTGTGGCCAGGTAATTGTGTGACTTGAGGCTGTAATTCCATGTAGCTTGCAGTACATGGAGTGCAAACGGCTGGCAAGCCCAAAACCTCAAGACTTACGGGGCCAGGTCGCTACGTGAAGTGAGGCTGTAATTCCATGTAGTTGCATTACATGGAATACAAAAGGCTGGCAAGCCCAAAACCTCAAGACTTACGTGGCCAGGTCGCTACGTGAAGTGAGGCTGTAATTCCATGTAGTTGCAGTACATGGAATACAAACGGCTGGCAAGCCCAAAACCTCAAGACTTACGTGGCCAGGTCGCTACGCGAAGTGAGGCTGTAATTCCATGTAGTTGCAGTACATGGAATACAAAAGGCTGGCAAGCCCAAAACCTCAAGACTTACGTGGCCAGGTCGCTACGTGAAGTGAGGCTGTAATTCCATGTAGTTGCAGTACATGGAATACAAAAGGCTGGCAAGCCCAAAACCTCAAGACTTACGTGGCCAGGTCGCTACGTGAAGTGAGGCTGTCTGGTGTCAAGTTGATGCCCCAGCGTATCCCAGCCATGAAGCATTTGATCCTCCGTGCTGCAGGGGCAGTCAGGAAGGCAAACATCAGTGAGCTACAGAAAGGGGGATGGAGACATATGCCACTGAAAGTCCCTGGAACAAAAGCATCCATGTCACTTGCACGCGAGCTCTTGCTGCAATCTTGCCCGTCATCCAAATGCTATGAGGCAAACATCAGTGAGCTCAAGAGAGGGGGATGGAGACACATGCCACTGAACGTCCCTGGAACAAAAGCATCCATGTCACTTGCACACGAGCTCTTGTTGCAATCTTGCCTGTCATTTAAATGCTATGAGGCAACTTCGAAACTCTTTGCTTGATGCTAGCTGTTCAAGGTACAACACAGGGGCCAACATGCAGTGTCGCGCAGCCACAGAGCAAGGCATAGCCACGTAAGCAAGTCACAGCGTCCAATTCACATTTACAGTATGACACAAGGGCCAACATGTAGTGTCGCACAGCCACAGAGCAAGGCATAGCCACGCAAGCAAGTCACAACGTCCAATTCACACTCGTCAATGCCGGGGCACCCAAATTACATTAAATGTGTGACCACATTCAAACTCTGCAATGCAAACAAGAGCGTATCAAGACAACACGTCAATATGTATCCAATTACCCATGAAACGTCCATCTGCATCCTTCCACGTGCACACCTGCATCATCCTCACTGTGCCTTCCACATGCACACCTGCATCATCCTCACTGTGCCTTCCACATGCACACCTGCATCATCCTCACTGTGCCTTCCACATGCACACCCGCATCATCCTCTCTGTGCCTTCCACACGCACACCCGCATCACCCTCACTGTGCCTTCCACACGCACACCCGCATCATCCTCACTGTGCCTTCCACATGCACACCCGCATCATCCTCACTGTGCCTTCCACGTGCACACCCGCATCATCCTCACTGTACCTTCCACGTGCACACCCGCATCATCCTCACTGTGCCTTCCACACGCACACCTGCATCATCCTCACTGTGCCTTCCACATGCACACCTGCATCATCCTCACTGTGCGCGCCCTGTTGCTTCACTCGCAACTGTGTGGCTGCACCAGCAGCATGTGCCGCATCCTCTAGGGCTGTGGGCGGCTGAGCAGAAGCCGCCTGCTGCTCAGGCTGCTGGGACACATCCACTGTTTGTGGCCTTGCTTCCTGCGCGTCCTTACCCACAGATGTGGAGGGTGCACTCTTTTCGTGTGCCTCATTGTTTGGGCCACCCTCCTGTGGAACAAGCATGTGTGCGCGTGCAAGCTTGTGTATATATATGTGTGTGTGTGTGTGCGTGTGGAGAGAGAGAGAGAGAGAGAGAGAGAGAGAGAGAGAGAGAGAGAGAGAGAGAGAGAAAGAGAGAGAGAGAGAGAGAAAGAGAGGGAGGGAGGGAGGGAGTTTTGTAACAAAACCAACAGGCATGTATGTTATAAGGGTGCTTGCCAAGGCTTGCAATTCTTGGGTGAGAACAGGATGCTTCCTTTTTACGTGCTTACTTGCTCTTCAAGGGTCACAAGCAGCAGAAGGATATTCCACGCGCAGCACACCAGAAAGGTCTCTAACACACATTGTGCATGAAATACCTCACAATCTTCCTGCCATGAAACGTGGTCTACAGGTCAGGTGCCACAACACATTGTGCATGAAGTACCTTGGAACCCTTTCTGCTATGGGACGTGGTTTACAGGTCAGGTGCCACAACGAATTGTGCTTCAAGCACCTCAGAATCCTTTCTGTTATGGGACGTGGTCTACAGGTCAGGTGCCATAGGTGCCATCAGGTTATGACCTATGCCACAAATGTGTGGTGTACTGCCAGACATATCTAAACCCACTTCTGAGTTTTAGTGAGGCAAAGGTGTGCGACGCATTTGCCTTGGAGCCTGGTGGCTCTTCCGCTTCTTGCCAATGAGCACGCATGCTGATTATTCCAGAAAAGAATCAAGCAGCTCAGGACCCAGCGCGATGCAAGCAGAGCTCCTGCGAAAGCTAACCAGCACTAGGGCATCCCACAGTCCGTCCAAATTGTACACCCCATCTTGGCATGCAAGAGAGCTTTGGGACAACGCCTTGACATAAGGTGCATATGCATGGATGGCATATGGGTGAAGTGTACGCCTAAGCGCACAGAGACATAGGATGCTGGAATGGAACACAGCACACCATTCCTCACAGGCACTTGTCATGTGTCACCTAGCATGCACAAATAGTAGCTTGCAACACTTCCCCCAACAGCACCAGCAACAGCGGCAAAAACAAACCCACAATAGTGTGCCTGCCTGCCACACTTTATGCACCAGCAAGAATGACAACGAACCCGCAATAGTATGCCTGCCTGCCACACTTTATGCACCAGCAACAGCATGCCTTGACCAACAGTTCCCCAGAGGTGTACAACTCCCCTACATCCCTGGACATGCTCTTACCCAGTTTTTTTTCTCTTGAATCTGACCACGCCAATCATTATTATTCCATAGTATATCACGTTGACCAAAAAGTGATGATAATTGGAGGACCCCCATCACTTTCCAGGCCTGAGTTCACACGAAAACTGCCCAAAACTCCACCATGGGACCAATGTTCACCTTCAAAGGAATGTATTTGTAGCATCACGCATTTTCAAAAGAAGGAAAGATGGAGGTCAGAAATTGACCTTTTTGGCAATTTTTGTGCTAGATTTACTCAAAGAGGGATGGCTGGAATTCTGTATCCCACCAGCCACTGGGTCTTTCCACTCCATTTTTTTGCAGTGATATTTGTTTTGAACAAGGACTCCGAATCACTAAAGGTACCCAGTTTGGTGCTGTGGTGGTCGGGAATGGAGAATCGGTGGCGAAAAAGTAGGGTTCACGCAAAGTCGGCTGATTTGGCAGGGTCCCCCAAATCTGGGACTGCCAAGCTTTAGGGCTTTGAGACAACAGTTTGCAACCAACTTATTTGTCCCAGGTTTGGGGCAACCAACGCAATGCGCATGAAAAAAAGACCTGCTTTTGGGGGGGAGTCGTCCACCTCTGCAATTTCCACTGGATCATGGCAGGTGCGCTGTTGCAGGCATCCTGTTGCTGTTGCTGGTGCAGGCAGGAGCCTAGGCATGCTGGTGCTGGTGCGCAGAGCGTCAACCCCGCATTCTTCATGTTGGACTCACCACCTTCTGGCGTTGCTTTCGTCCTTCTGTGGGTCTCCTTTCTTTTTTGGGCTGTTGTTGTTGCTGCTGCTGCTGTTGATGCTCTGACTTGACAGAGGCACCGGCTTGGTTTCCTGCAATTGAGCCCTTGCTTCCGCTGTCATGGGTTTCTGCAAGGCAGCACACAAATGAGGGGGCAAACAAAATTAGAAAATGGGGGTGCCCTCTATCCTACACAAGCAGGTAGACGGATTGAAGGCAGGACACATGCTCTGCCTGCCTGCCAAATAGGGGGGGAATGTGAAGGCAGCACACATTTACTGTGGTAAACAGTGGAAAGGGCAATGAGCCCACACCTTTGCAGGGCAGGCAGACAAATACAAGGGCAAGCAGGCAGACAGATATAGGGCAGCAAAATTACAAAAAAACAAGTCAAGAAAACAATGGAGCAAAACTTGTGCCTCTGCTAGGTGGGACACAAGTACAGGTTCGGAAACATGCTCACATGCTTCAACTAGGTTGCTGACATCAGCAAGAGCAAGGTTCGAGCACCTGCACCTTGGCCGTAAATGAATTTGCTCATGAAACGGGTGCGCGACTGCAGCCAAGAGCATGCCTTTTCATAAATAAATGCATGAGTAAGGGATGGTGAAAGTGTTTTGATGAACAGCCTAGCCTGAGCATGAAGGGGATAAATGACGTGTGTGTGCGTGCCTGTGTGTGTGTGTGTGTGTGTATGTGTGTGTGTGTGTGTGCGCGTGCGCACGCGGGTGAATCCCTGAGCATGCAGCACTCAGCAAATACCTGTTTTCACCCTCTTGGCATCTCGCTTCTCGGAGCTCCCTGCTTTGCTGGGCACCTCCTCCTCTGCCCCAGCGTCTCGTCTTTTGTGCCCGGAGTGGCTGCTCTCAGTTTCAGGTGGTGTGTGCTGCGGCATCGTAGAAGCTTTGCTGCCTGCCTGCTTCTGCTGGTGCTGTTGCTCCGGTTTTGCTGAAGCTGCGGTGGACGGCGCAGCCCCTGCAGAGTTCTTGCTGGCATTTTCCTGGGCCTCTGCTGCAGGATCCAATGGATTCAGATGGGGCAAGGTACATGTTTGCACGAGCGTGCTTAGACCAAAGGTGTCCGTGATAAAATGAATGTGGCGTGCTGTGCATGGCATCCAAAGCAGGTAGGAGTCCTTGGGGGTGTGCAGCAATGCAACCTTTCAAGGTCGTGATAAATTCCTTTCAAAAAAGAAAAAAGGCAAAGCCACCTTTGAACTGTAGGTGTTTGGGCAAGGGAGTGGGTAAAATGTCCATCCCTGCACGTATGTAGGCATGCCTATGTTTACGCGCACATGCATGTGTGTGAGTGTGTGTGTGTCTGCACGCGCGTTTGTGTGTGTGTGTGTGTGTGTGTGCATGTGTGTGTATGTGTGCTCGTGTCTATGCTTGAGACTGGCTGAACCTGTGCATAAACCAACTGTAAACAGGCCATATCTTACCTGTTTTAGCCCTCTTCTGGCGTACCATCTCCAGTGCTTTCTCATGCCCATGACTGGGCTCTCTTCTCCCTCTTCGTAGTCCATTTATGGCAGCATGCAACTCCAAGGCTGCTTTCAAATCGTGGTCCTCATTGACCATATCTGCTCTAGAAAATCAAACCAAAATATAGAAATGAACTAGACTACACATTCCTCCCTGCAACTTGCAGGTCAATGAAGAAACGCTCCAATGAGGAGTAGGTAACCGATTAAATCAATGAAACAAAATGAAATTAAAATAGTGTTCCAAAAGTTAAACTGCTTAACGTTGCTCTACTGAATGTGATACTCTCGATTTTTGCCCACCGTCTTCATGCTTACGTATGGCTTTTTAATATTAATTCATCCCAGCAGGTATGTATGCTGGTTAAATTTAGGCTACCCCTTATCGTCAACAGGGAAATGAGGGCGTGTTTACAACAGTTGGGTATGGGGTAATTAAAAATTCAAAATTAGCAATTACCCAACAATTGCGTTTACAAACCTGGGTAATTTTGTTGGGTAACCCGAAAAAGAAATGCGCATTTCTGAATTTCTTTTACCCGACCCCCCCCCCAGGAGTAATTAGAAATTCAGAAATTCTCCCGCCCATGGTGTGGTATGAGCACGATGCCGATTGGTATCCGGGGCCAAATGGAACGCAGAGACGTCTCCAGAATATGGATGCAAGCAGGAGAAGCCCAGCAACCAGGAAGGAAGCCCAGTCAACTGCAGGAGCAAACCTCCAAACCCTGACTGCAGCAGGCCAGCACGCATCGGTTGCGCCTCCAGGTCTTGCTCTTGCAGGTGCTGTTGTTGGTGAGGGAACACTAGGTACTGCAGGAAGTCTAGAACATCCTCATTGGCATCAGGAGGCCCTTCTATCCATCTTTGATACTCCATGAGTTTTATGGTTTTAAATCAAAAGCCCACACGTTGTTAATCAAAGGATGCAATTGGAATAGCTTACCCCGAATAGCTTACCCCGAATTGTAAACGCAAACTGGGGTAATTTTTAATGAATTGAATTTACCCCGGGTAAAAAGAATACAATTTTGCGTATTACCCAATTCCGGTTGTAAACAGGCCCTGAGATGGACAACTGCATTCAAAAATCATGTATCATGTTCAAAAATGGTCACTGGGATTTTTGAAATCGATATTGGGAGTTAGATCATCAACTCCTTCATGGAGTGTGCTACGCGAGTGTGGGATAGAGCCTACTCAGTTCAACTGGTTCAGAGCCACTGTGCGCCTTTACAATTCTCTTTTCCATTGCAACAGCCCTCTTCTCCAAAAGGTTTTCCAAGCTGATATTGGCCTCAGTTCCAGGAATCCTTCCTGCAGGACTTCACACGTATTGTTCGTTATGAATGGCTTACATCATGCTCATGGTCCCCAACTGAAAATACAGTCAGCCAACCTGCGATTTTGAGCCAAACTGTGGTTGACCTCAGGTTCCAATACCTTGCTTGTCGGAGAAAATTATCTGCTTATCGTCCTCGAGACCTGAACAGCAGAAAATCTACTGATCATCACTAGCGTGCTCTCCCAGCTAAGAATTCACATGTCACGTATTCCCCTCATATTCTACCCAAGTATCTGAATCTGCCCAAACACATTGTACACAATGTGGCCCGATTTCGTCTTCGTGCCCACACTCTATAAGGTGAGCAAGCTACTTGGAATGACGGCGTTTCTCCTACCTGTGACCTTTGTGGTGCCCAAGATGTGCAAGGTGAAGAGCGTGCTATTTTTGAATGTACACACCCCCTTTGATCATAATCTGCCTTGTGCTATTACAAACACCAAACTGCAACAAACACAATTAGTTATCTTTTCTTTCCAGTCCAACTTTGTGAGTTTGGCATTTTTTGGCCGGGTCAGGTTACAGGCCTCAGTGTTTCTGCTCAGCTGCTCTTGTAGGCAGATAAAGCGATGTAACCTTACCTGCTTTCATTGGCCTCCTTGTAGAACTATGCTTCCTTGAGCTCAGCTGGTGTCCTAGGACAAGAAAAAATCGTGTCTGCATGTTTGAAATGCTGTGACAAAAATTTATGTTGTTGTTCTCCAGATCGGACTGGTTTGTTTACAGGCGCCGTTTTTCGGATCAGCTAAGCTGCCCTTGTAATGCAGGTACAGCTATGTAACCCTTTCCTTTCCATCCTTGTACTCTGGTCCTCTTCCTTCACTCTCCAGTGCCTCTTCCCAGGTGGTTCCATACCTGTCTTTTGTTCACCATGTACAATCCTTTGATATGTTTGCTCAGGTGCAACGTGTTTACTCACTGTGTTCGGTCAGGGCAGCCTATAGTCATGAGGGAGTTTGTTGTTGATCTGAGAAAAAGGCTGCGAGGTGTGTGGAATGCTGATGCCTTGGCAGAGCATGGTGAACACACGAAAAAATTAGCCAAGTATCATCACTGGATGGCACTTCCTTTGAGACCCTTGTCTGTTCATGGTGCGCCCTTTTCTGTCCCCAGGTATTTGCATCTTGATTTGGATAAGCGCGCGCTAAGAAAAATAGCACGTTTTTGCTTACATGCTCATACTTTAAGAGGTGAGACATCACTTTGGCAGGAGCACACATCAACTTGTGATAGGTGTGACCTGTCGTGCTAGCATTATATCATGTCAATCTTACTGTTCTGGCAGTTCGTTGGGAGGTAGTTGGTTTCTCAGCTCGGTTCGTGGGACTGGTTCGCCGGTCTGAAGCATTTCGTAGTCTGGGTATCGTCTGTAAATCGCCTTCGGACATCTTGGAGCGCTGCCATGAAGATGGCAGCGTAAACCAATAAGGCCCTGGGGAAGGGAACAGCGGCGGCCACCGCTGGTCCCACAACGTGTGTGTATCGATGAATTAGCAAAACAGGCAGCTGAGCAAGAGTAGAGAAGCCAGCAAAGCTGTACAGAAGATTGAGTTAGCTTGATGCGCATCATTGTAGCCTTGATGAACATGAGCGCTGCTGGTCTTGCAGCCCTTTCTGTCCTCTGATGGAGCGTTCCTCCACATTGGACGTGAAACAACAACACCACTACTTCAGACATATTATGCAGAACGTGATTTGCGCATGTCAGACCAAGGAGGACTCCAAGATGAAAAGCATGCGGTGTTCCTTTGTTCTTGCGCTTCTGTGTGTTCTCTTCGAGGGACTTATGCAAGAAAAGAAAAGAAAAACCACGTAGGCAGAGGAAACTCTCCCTACATCAATTAAGGAAAAGGAGACACATTGGCTCAAAAGAACTGTGAGTCCCCTCCACCACGAAGACTACAAAAAGAATATCCTAATGGGGATCTGGAGGGTTATTGGAAGCACCCGGCTCCATAACCTGGCTGCAAGAAGTATTCTTGTTTTCAATAGCACGCCTAGTGGTAACAAGCTTGTTGGCATACATGACAGAATGGGCATGAAGTTTGCGAGCAAGTTTATTGGCGCGTTGGTGGTCAAGTCCCAGTTGTTTAAACTGATTACGGGTGTGCTCAGTGAAGCAGGTCCCACCAACACTATGCACAGTTATTTTCTGACTTCCCCTCTTCTCATTGAATTTTTCTGGACGATTCAGGCACTTTCTACTATCCTCAAGCTAGCTCTGAGGATGCTATTCATTTTTTGCAGAAGCAAACTAATGAGACTTATCGTTTTATTTCCGATCTCATTGATATTTTTTGTGCAGTTGGAACAGTTGAGCAGACCGAGCAGTGAGCACCCCTGCCTGTTGTCTCGTTGCAGCTGTGTTTTGGTCAGACCTGTGTGTGTGCATGCTTGCATGCAGTGTGCATCAGACAAGTTGTGCTGGTTCAGCCAAACTCTATGGTCAAACCTGTAGGTGTGCATACTTGCATATGGTGTGCATCATAGACAGTTTGTGCAAACTTGACAACGGTTGTGTGGTCATTCTTGTTTAGGGTGCAATCCTGCTCATTGTGGGTGTGAACCTGCATTTGAGTGTACACCAGGATTCCTGCGCTTTGTTTCTGGATATCTAGAGTCTCGAGTCAATCATTTCATGAGCTTACCTTTCAGACCCTTGTGCCTTTTTCCAGTTGTGTTAGTACCTGGAGAACCTACACATTTTCTGTGGTATTTTGAGCACATGTTTCTCTCAGCAGTTAACACTTCCAAACACGGCTTCTTTTTCAGACTGGTCTGGTTACAGGCCTCTGTGTTTCCGCTCAGCTGCCCTTGTAGGCGGATATAGCGATGTAACCTTACTTTACCAGACCGAGCAGCCAAACTACCTGGCTGAAGGTTAAACCCCATTGTAATTCATTGTAACTAACTCATTGATATGGCTAGCAGTCAAACGTCTTGACTGAGGCCTTTTTTCCCTTGTAACCTTGTAACTAACTCATTGATATCTTTGCTCTCGTGAATCAAAACAACACAATTTGTACCCTTGTGATCGCTTCCACGAATCAAAACAACAACAACAACGGTATCCTTTTCTTTATGGACTTCTTTCCTTTTGTGAGCAGGCTAGCAGTCAGTCATTTTGACTAAAGCCTTTTGTTTGTCTAACCAGTAACCAGTAACCAGTAACCAGTAACCAGTAACCAGTAACCAGTAACCAGTAACCAGTAAAGAAAAAAAAATGTATAATTAGCATGGGATAGCTTCCACTGCACCGTCTGGCAGGGCTTCGCCAGTGTCTTGACACTCTGAGTACGGCGCCGAGCCCCTGCCAGGCGGAAAGGTGTGCTTGCGCACACGCAGCTTGAAGGTGGACCAGTTGCCGGCGTTATGTCCAGCAGCATGCCCACGGATGGGATGACGAGCAATGCCCAGGAGAGCCCCCGGCTACTGCAGAGGCTTGACAAGGAGAGTTGGCAGCAACACAAGATTGCGCTTGATAAGGAGTGGATTGTCGCATTTCTGCGTGAAAGGCACCCGTTGCGTCTGGATTTTGCCTCACAGTGCCTGTACACAACTCTCATGTTCGCATGGCTACAGTACGAAGGCCCCCTCCCCGAGCCCGCCCCGACCCCGCGCCAGTTGAAGCGTATAAAAGACAAAGAGAAGAAGCACATGCGCCAAGCAATGAAGGCCCAAGATGCCCAACAGTGAGCACATCGTTTGGTCAAACATAGTGCCCATCGTTTGGTCAAACATAGTGCCCACGGAATCGTGTCTTGGCTTGTGATACGTAGGATTCATGGTGCTACACATGTGAACTGGATGCGTCTTTGGAAGTATGTGGGGCTAAACAGTGGTGGTGATAGTCATGGTCAAACTGGTGTGGGGTCATCCATTGCACTCTGTTTGTGGGAGCTAGACATGGCTGGCTTTGGTCTGCCTGTCATGGGGCTGCACACTACCAGTTTCCTGTGCTTTGAGGCCAGACACACTTGGTTTGACTTGTGCGCGAGGCCAGTGTTGGGGCCACAGATGCCTTTCTTTCTCATCCTGGCGCTAAACATGTGCTTCAATTGGAAGTATGTGGAGCTGAACAGTTGGTGTGAGGGGTATTGGGGCTATACAACATGCAGTCCAGAAAGGTGTGGGGCCACACACAGTACAGCATTTTGGAAGCTAAACATGGCTGATGATTGCTGCCAGTCATGGGGTTACACAGGGTGTTTCTTGTTGCTGTGGGGCTGAACATACTGAGTTTGGGTGTGCGCACATGTATGCTTTGTTGTAGCTACACACATGTCTGTCAATCCTCTGGTTGCTGAACACGTACCTCATTGCTATCCTGGCGAGCATGGGGCTGTACATGAATGTGGCATGGTTTTGAGAAACAGTTTGAGCAACTTCTACGCTTCCTATATCTCTGTTTCTTAGCAACGCAAAAACAGTTGTAGACTTCAGGCTTTTTTTTTAGTTTCAAACTCAGGTCTGGTTTGGTTGCAGGCATCTCTTTATGCTTCAGCTAAGCTGCCCTCGTAGGCAGGTACAGCTATGTAACCCTTTCCTTTCCTTTCCTAACCAGTAACCTCATCACTTTTTTCCACAACCCTCACGAGCCCGTGTGACCTAATGCCTGTCTGGTTAAATAATTGAATTCCAGCAGAATATTACTGGCGCACAATGCAGGTTCCACCACAAAGAGGCCCAAACAATTACGAAACTTGATCAGCAATGGGAATTGTGTGTCGATCAGCACATGAATCACACAGATAATAACAGGTTTTCTTCTCAACTAGCTATAGCTGTAAGTCATCGGTAAAAGGAAGATCCGCAAGAATGGGAGCGTGAATGAATCATACAAAATCATAAGAATACAGCAGGCAGGCATGTCAGACTGAGCTCTGCTTAGCTGGTGGCTGCCAGGTAAGCCAGCACACCAATTCCGAGCAAGCCGCCCACCAGGGTGGCGATGGTTCCAACAGTGCCCTCAGCAACGCCCTTTGCCTGCGGAGAAGCATTACCAAGGCATTTGTTACAAATTTTTGCAACAGGAAAGGGGTGGGACTGTCAGAAAGGGTAAAGAATGCTTCTGGATGCCAGCAACAAGCAGCAGTTTTGTGCCTTGGAAGAAAATTGAGTTCCCAAGCGCAGGAGGTCATGCAACAACTTGGTACACTTCAGCACCTGTCCTCATTCCTGCTCGCCTTCATCTCCATTCAGGATGGCAGGTATATCATGCAAAAAAACACAAAATTTGCATGCTGGCTTTCATTGTACAGCATAGTTGAAATCAGCGCCTCGACATACCTTGTTGGACTTGACGTCATATGGCACGAAACGACGCTTGGGTGCCTGGACACACGAGATTGAATGACAGCATTTGAGCAAAGGTGCACTCAGCGGTTGCAACAGTTGTAAAACCTCTGTTGCATGCAACGTCACAGAAACCCCAGAAAACACATGAATCAGCTGGCGCCTGCCTTGACAACGGGCAGCAAGGCGTTTCAATCCTGGTTGAACCCTTCCTATTTCATTGATTATTCAAGAATGTGTGCAAGAAAGGATGACACCAGTTCAACTGCAGAATTAGTACTGAATTACAGGGCGCATGACATATGAATCAACCCTACAATGGGGCTCACCTGGCACTGTGGGCAGCGGTACTTGTCGGGCAGCTGCTCAAAGGGTGTCCTGCGAGGAGGAGAGAGGCACAGCAAATTTCGACACAGAAGTCACGCATGCGCTAGCCACATCCTCCGGGAACCCTGCCACGCATGCACAACGCTGCCACGCATGCACTAGCCACATCCTCGTGAGCGCACATGTTTTCATAGGCCATGAAGAGTCCCAAACTCATGCCAGGCCACCTTTTGCACCCTTTTGTCAAAAGGGAGGCACCAACAATAAGCACAACCAATCCATCAAGGGGGGTGCAAATCACACACACGCACACATACACACTCTCATACCCACAAAGCCCAGCCCTAAATTGATTTCAATTTGATACACACTAGCAGCAAGCTGCTGGACAGCTGGATGCTTGACGGCTCCAAAATTTTGCCAGGGCTATAGGCCGGGTTTCCAGAAACCACTCCACTCACGTGTCGGCATATACGTAGCCACAGTCCACGCAGACGTGGGTGGCCAGGGCCTTCTGGCCCTCAGTCAGCTTCCTGCCGAACCGTGGGGGGGCGGGGATCTTGGGCAAGCGCTTGACGTTGACAGCATCATTCTCACCCCTCACATAGATCACAGTGATGGGAGGGGGGGCAGCCTGCAGCAAAGCAGTGTTTCCAATTTGGAGTGGGGCACAGTACAAGTGGATTGATGAGGTTGCTTCATACAGTCAGGAGCAGCCCATCAAAATGTTGAGAAAAGATCTACTGCCATGTTGACAAATCAGAGGCGTGGATTAGTTTGCAGTGTTGTCCCTCAACAAACTTTACGCTCACAATCAAGAAGGTTAAAGCAGAGGGTGGTCATGATCTGCAGGCTAAACAACAAAGCGTCATACACGGCTAAACTGAGCACATTACCCAGCATGTTCTGAAACGCTGAAAGAACTCACAGACATGGCGCTGTTGGAGAAGGCCAGCTTATCAGCAGGCCACAGCTCATCGCCAAAGAAGGAGGAGGTGTAGATGATGGTGTCCCCTGGCTTGATGCCAGCAGCAGCAGCATTCCCGGATGCATTCTGCAGCGGACAGGGGTCAGAATAAGCACACATGAAGTGAGTTGCCAAGTAAGCGCCCCAAACGAGGGTAGATGACTGGAAGCCTGCCAATTTGATGAGCGCGACCTAGAGAAGCAACCTAACTTCCGAGTTAACTCAGCAGCTTTTTGGATGCTTTGCAAATCAAGGCAAGCCAGCTGCCTGAGACTAGAGCAGCAAATGGTCGTGGGTCTTGGAGCAATCTATGGGTGTTTTGTAGGGCATAGTGCTTGCTGCTAACACATTCCTTTTTACCGGATTCTGAACGACTGACATTAGGCTGGTAGGTTGTACAGAGTGTCAATAAAATCAGACGGAAGTCAGTTAGGAGCAGCAACTTGCACGACACCATCCCATGTACAGCAGAGGAAGCGCACCTTTACAGTGAGGCCTCCACCAGGGCTCTTGCTCTGTGCCAAAGACAGGCCTGTGGGCTTGTCCAGGTCCACCTGAGCATTTCACAGTGTTACACTCACTCTCGAACAAGCTTGTGCACGTGTAATTTTATGAGCATGCTTATGTAAATGTTAGAATGCATGTGTGTGCGTGTGTGTGAGTGTGTGTGTGTGTGTGTGTGTGAGTGTGTGTGTGTGTGTGTGTGTGTGTGTGTGTGTGTGTGTGTGTTCGTGCAGGCGTGCACAGCTTGCTGTGTGTCCATGCGAAGGAATTTTGTGCAAAGGAAAAGAGCACTTCTGTTTCGTTATGTTTGTCCACACGCACTGGGCAAGCCAAATTCCATTCCTAGGCATGGCAGTGCATTGCCTGACATGCAAGCATGACCTCAACCTTATCCGCACGTCTTCGTTTCCTCTCCAGGCCACACCACACCCGCCTCACCTGGAATTGCTGGCCAGAGCCGGCCTTGCCACCCTTGGTGGCGCGGGCCACCACTTGCTGGGGCTTCCTGGCAGAGGCCTTCAGCGGGAGAGCGGGGGAAGCCTTGCCGATCAAGGGGGCGCCCTGCGCAGTGCGAGTGCAGGTTGTTTGCAAGGGAGACACCGCATTAAATTTGCGAGGTGAAATAGTGTGCCAGCAGCGCGGGCGCGCGCAGCATTTGGAGGTAAATCTGCAAAGCCAATTTCAGCCATCAATTGATGGATGCTGTTCTAGCAGCAACGATGCGGCCAGGACAGATACCTGGATGGATGAGGAGGCGGATGCAGGCGCAAGGTTGATGGAGCGGGCAGGAATGGAGGTGCTGCGAGGGGCGACAGAGGGCGTGGATGCTGCTGCTGCTGATGTGTACACGGAGGTCCTAGACATGAGTGCCATTTTGCGTTAGGTTTGCCTGTAAAAATGTTAATCTATTTTATTGGGCTGGGGGAAAGCAAGAAGTTGGGTGTGAAAAGGCAGCTGTAGGTTGAATTGTAACCTGTCGCGTCGACCTATATCAATAATTATTTACTAGTGTCACTCATCATGGCCCCAAAGAGACGACAGGCGAAGAAGCCTGCCGCTCAGGAGGAACCACCGGCCCATCAACCATCCCTCGCAGCAGAAGAGCCCCGTCCTCAAGAGGAGCAGGCCCAAGAGGAGCATCAACCTGAAGAGCAGCCACATCAGCAGCAGCCTGGTCAAGATGCTGTAGCAGGACCATCGGAACAGGAACAGGAGGAGGCAGAGGGCAAGAAGAAGCCTGCAGCCCGCAGCAGGGCCACCCAGAGGGCACGGCCTGCGCCAGCCAGGCCTGAGGGCGTGACCAAGCGC
This sequence comes from Dunaliella primolecta, assembly GCA_914767535.2. Lineage (NCBI taxonomy): Eukaryota > Viridiplantae > Chlorophyta > Chlorophyceae > Chlamydomonadales > Dunaliellaceae > Dunaliella > Dunaliella primolecta. The sequence continues at coordinate 7,811,410 of OU611761.1, read as the reverse complement.
ACCACCAGAGCCAAGCCAGCTGCAAAGGAGGTGCGCGGGCAGAGATGCAGAGGGCTGTTTGTGTGCATGATGCATGAGGTTACTGGCTTTGCGCGAGCAGCAGGTGGTTGTGCATGCAACCCTGGAGCGCACATGGACATATGTTGAGGTGTTTGTGTGTACGTGTATGTGTGTGTGAGTGTGTGTGTGTGTGTGTGTGTGTGTGCGTGCGCGCATGTGCGCACAAGCCTATATGTGAGCAATTGGTCAAACCATGCATCTTTGATGGACAACCGGTGAGTGCTCTCGCGCATGGTACTCCGCATGGGAAACATTCACGCACGCACACACATAAATACAAACAAATTTTGCATTGCATGGAGAGTGTGTGCAAATGTGCGTTTGTGCGTGCATGCATGCGTTGTGTGCTTTTGCTTGTGTGTTTACACATTAGTTGAGTGCGTTCACTGTTCGTTTGGAATCAGGTGCACATGCCCGGAAATGACGCATGGAAGGTTGCTCATGCAATGAAAAATCCTCACCTAGTATAGCTTATCTGTTTCTGATAGTAGTTCAAGCTTCTTTTGAAGACAAATTTAACTGTCCGCTCTTGCAGTGCGCAAGATCAAAAGTCCCTGCGCACCCTGCACAGTTATTTTCATGTGTCAGCTGAACTTGGGGCATGAGTAAGAACAATGACTAACGGCTGGTTGCTTTTTGTGATGCGTGCATCAACTCATGCACAGGCCTTACAGTCTTTTACCGACTTTGTGGATTATTTGATGCTGCAATAAATTGACCGCTTCTTGGATGGTTTGGTAGTTAGTCTAAAGAGCCGGTGCTCCAGCCTTCTGGCGCCCTCCAAGCAGTTGTGTGTTGCGACCTACTTGCTCTGACCACAAAGGAGAGTCACAGTGACCTCAGGCCTTGGAGAACGAAATGGCTTTCTGCATGCACTCACAAATGTAAGGCTGCCTTTTGTAAAATGCTGTCCTGCATCAACTATGCTGGAATGGGACCTGGGATGCTTCATGAGCAGGGAGACCACTTTGAAGTCGCTGGTTCACTTTGTTGGGTGGATGTTGCAGGATTGCTGCTGGAGCACACTGGCACCCACAAGTGGGTTTGATTGTGCATGCATGTCCTGGCACTGTGGGTGTCATGATGCAAGCATGTTTGCAGTGCACCGCTCCGAGCTGGTAGGGCTTTTGCCAAGAAAATGAAAAAAGGAGCTGCCCATGTCCCACATGACCTTCAAGGCTTGCTTCCTCGCAGCATGGCCTTGAGAGGGCCGGTGTCATGCACACTCAGGGTTGGCCAATTCTCTCTATATTAAGGTGTATATGTATACATATAATATATATATATGCCACAAATCATGATTTCCCTGCATTATAGTGGAATTCTACTTTTACGGTGTCATGCACACTCAGGGTTGGCCAATTCTCTCTATATTAAGGTGTATATGTATACATATAATAATATATATATATATATATATATATATTTATATGCCACAAATCAGCTCAGCCAAGCTATGTGTGAAAATGAGGAGTTAATGCCCCGCTGCAAACTGAGTATGCTAATTGGTTGAGGGTGCCTAAACTGGTGCTTCTGCATCAAAAAAGTGAGGGTGGGGCTCTAGGATTGAGCCATGGGCATTTTAGGTCATTTTTGACCATTTCCAGGAAAATGGGTGCCAAAACACCTGCTCTGGCCCAAATTCTGCCCATATTTTGGCTCTCAGGTAGGTTTTAGGTCAAGCCTGATCCTTCAGAGTGAAAAAAAAAGGGGGGGCAAATTTTGGTCCGGAGCACTTAGAGTCAGCTCAGCCAAGCTATGTGTGAAAATGAGGAGTTAATGCCCCGCTGCAAACTGAGTATGCTGAGTGGTTGAGGATGCCTAAACTGGTGCTTCTGCATCAAAAAAGGGAGGGTGGGGCTCTAGGATTGAGCCATGGGCATTTTAGGTCATTTTTGACCATTTCCAGGAAAATGGGTGCCACAAGACCTGCTTTGGCCCAAATTCTGCCCATATTTTGGCTCTCAGGTAGGTTTTAGGTCAATCCTGATCCTTTGGAGTGAAAAAAAGGGGGGGGCAAATTTTGGTCCAGAGCACTTAGAGCATGGTCACCTGTGCGCACCTGGTAGGCAAAAGTGGTGTGAACAGGGAAACCAGGCAAGCACTGTGTTTGGCCACAACCTGAGTATGAGGACTTGTTCAGCATGCTTTCTAGGTATGCCTGCCAGGTTTGGGGGCCCAGATGAGCAGGGAGTGGCTCCTGGCGAGCAGTGACAGCTGGGCGTTTGACCAAAAGATGAGGCTCTGGTCAGCCCGCCTGAGCGTGTGCTCACTTGATAGACGCACGATTTTGCACCGTCTGAATGATTTCGCTCGCTTGAACTTACATGTTACAGCTGGCCAAATCATTTAAATTTGAAGCTCTGTGCAAATTCCCAGCGAGCCAATTTTCTTTAAATAATTTATTCGTCCCAGCAAAAGTGTCGCGACCCCTGATGGTACAGTGGTTGCTCTGCTATGTTAACTCACCATTTTCCCTGCCAAAATCGAGGTCCGGGGAGCGATTTTCTGGACCCCCGCCCCAGCACCCCGGACCCCCCAGAATGTGCTCCTGATACAGTGCCCAGCCATCGCTGCTGGTCAGGTAAGCCCGGGGGGTGCTTCCTGGAGACCCCATTTTGGCAGGGGTTTTGCTTGATTTCTGGCCCCACACCCTGGGCACCCCCCGGCACAAACTGAGTATGCAGAGTTGCTAAGATAGGTCTAGACAAAGGTCCTGCATACTCAGAATCATCTGGTTGCAGTGGGGCATTAACTCAAACCTACTTGGCTGACCTGACTTAGAGCATGGTCACCTGTGCGCACCTGCTAGGCAAAAGTGGTGTGAACAGGGAAACCAGGCAAGCACTGTGTTTGGCCACAACCTGAGTATGAGGACTTGTTCAGCATGCTTTCTAGGTATGCCTGCCGAGTTTGGGGGCCCAGGTGAGCAGGGAGTGGCTCCTGGCGAGCAGTGACAGCTGGGCGTTTGACCGAAAAATTCCGCTCTGGTCAGCCCCCCTGAGCGTGTGCTCACTTGATAGACGCATGCTTTTGCACCTGAAGATGAATTTGAAAACTCAGACATACGAAATTTGAGGGAGGGAGCACATGCTGAGTTGTCAAATTTTGTTTTTATATTTTATTCGTCCCAGTTAAAGTGTCGCGACCCCAGATGGTGCAGTGGTTGGTCTGGAGTTTTTACTCGCCATTTTCCCTGCCAAAATTGAGGTCCGGGGAGCGATTTTCTGGACCCCCGCCCCAGCCCCCCGGACCCCCCAGGATGTGCTCCTGATTAAGTGCCCAGCCATCGCTGCTGGTCAGGTAAGCCGGGGGGGGCTTCCTGGAGACCCCATTTTGGCAGGGGGTTTGCTTGATTTCTGGCCCCACACCCTGGGCACCCCCCGGCACAAACTGAGTATGCAGAGTTGCTAAGATAGGCCTAGACAAAGGTCCTGCATACTCAGAATTATCTGGTTGCAGTGGGGCATTAACTCAAACCTACTTGGCTGACCTGACCACAAATCATGATTTCCCTGCATTATAGTGGAATTTTACGGCATGCACCGCAGAGGATTGTACTCATCCCGACCCCCCCCCCCCAATTAATTGTGCAACCATGCATCAACATTGCAGCCCAAAAATTCATTATCTACACAACTGTGTGTCAACCACGCAGGGCCCTAGCCCCTGATTGCCCCTGGAAAACACAAAGGGCACCAGTTTAAAGGTTTGACGCAAACCAATGAGCGCCAAAACAAGTACAGACCTCTTTAAGGCATTCCCCTCTAGTTCTTGAACTGTCTATGCCTGCCACTCACGAACATGCAAACATGTCCACTTGTTCCTTCCTCCTTGCCCTGTTCAAACCCCTTCCATGCAAATGAATCCGAACCACATTATTGCTGCCAATTGGGGACGGGGACCCTGCTGCTCCACTCTCCACCATGCAGCATGCTACCAATACTTCCCTCTCTTACCCCAGCTGGCCTCGCACGTGCTCTCCCCTGCTGTGAAGGGAATGCTGCAGAGAGGCTGGTGCAAGGGGGAATGCTGTTAAGGGAATGCTGCAGAGAGGCTGGTGCAAGGGGGTTCTGCTCAGGGGAAGGTCCGGGTGGGGCGCTCTTGTCCTCTCGCACTTCACGAGCCGTCTCAAGTTTGTTAGTTTCCACAACTGCACCGCGCAGGGCAAATAACGCTATTCATGCTTGGTGATAGATTGTCTTCAGTATATTTGGAGTTAGCCAACCCTATGCATGCTGAAACACACCATCCCCCCCAACCCTCCATTTTCTTTTTTTGCGGCCTGCCCTTACTCAACCCCTGCCTTGTTCATGCATGCTGTGCTGCACAGGCTCCCCAGGAAGAAAAAGATGGTGAGAAACCCAAGCCCGCCGCACGCTCTAGGCGTGCCGCAGCCTCACCCGCAGCCGCAAAAAAGCCAGTGTCCCGCTCCCGCGCACCCACCACCAAGCGTGCAGCCCAGAAGGAGGAGCAGCAGGAGCATGAGAAGAAGGCGCCGGCAGCGCGCTCACGCAAGGCTGCTGCGCTCGCAGCGCCTCGCTCACGCTCGCGCGCAGCAGCGCCTAAGAAGGAGACGTCAGAAAAGGCGGCGGCTCCTGCGCGCAAGGCGGCAGCCACGCCGCGCAAGCGGACCGCTGCGCCTGCGCCCCGGTCGCGCTCACGGGCGACAGCAGCGCCCAGTAGGAGGCGGGGAGCAAAGAAGGACCAGGAGGAGGAGAAGGAGGTAGAGGAGGAGCATGGTGGGAAGGAGGAGCCCGAGAAGAAGCCCGCGAGGGCAAGGGCACCCGCCCGTGGAAGGCAGCGCGGGAAGGCGGTGGCTGCGGAAGAGGAAGCAGCAGCACCCTCTGCAGATGAGGGCCCCTCTGAGGGCGAGCAGGCTCCGACGAGGTACAGACACTGTCTTCTCAGGGATGCCAATGCAAGCGATGGGCTGTGGCGTTTGCAAGCAATGGACGCTGTGCTGTTCCGAAGCCCTTGCAAGCTGGAGGTGCTGTGTGGTGGCGATGGCAGCCCATGTCAGGGGTGGGCATTGTGTTGCACAGTAGACCGTGCAAGCAAAGGCAAGGGCCTCCCATGAAAGCAGGAAAAGTTCGGAGCTGGAGGTCTTCCTCATTTGTGTGCAGTCATTTGGGAACAATTAGGGAATGGATCTCATGCCTTGCAATGATGTGGCACTGGTGGTGACACTCGTGCTTTGAACCTTGCAACAATGCAACCCTAGTGATGCTGGTGCTTCGTACCTGGCAAAGATGACGCCAGTGACACTAGTGCTTCGTGCCTTATCATACCATAGTCCGTACCATAGCCTATTGAAAATGGTCACATGGGGTCTCAAGAGGTCACAAGATGTGGTCTGTCCCCCTCCTCTCCCCCGCATCGCCCTGCGGAGGGTCATCCATCCTCTTGTTGGTGCATGCCAGCACCTGGTGGTAGTAGGCCAACCACACCAATGCATGCCTGCACGTGGCTCCAGTCCAACCGTACCAATGCACGCGCGGGCAAAACCTGAATCATACCAGTGCATGCCTGCACTTTTGGTGACCGATCAGTCATGCCCCTCTGCCCAGCCCACCATCAGGGCGTTGCTCATGTGTCCCTCTTTACAAGTTCATGTCTACATGGCTGCAGCCAGCGCGTGCACCCTTGCACATAAGGAGTCTCAAAACATTTGTACGCACGCTGCTGCAGGTGCACACTACGCACGCGTTCATTTTTGTGACTCCTGTATGTTCTTGTGGTTCCTGGTGATGATCATTCTCGCATGCGAATGACGCATTCATGCGCGCGCAGGGCCACAGGCAGGGGTGAAGCTGCAGAGAAGCGAGGCGCACGCAAGCCAGCTACTCAGGCCATGGATGCAAAGCCCAGGCGTCCCGCCCCCAAGCGCAAGGCACAGGAGGCAGCGCAGCCCTCTGACAAAGAGGTGTGTGTGTGTAACCTGCCCCCAAGTGCAAGGCACAGGATGCTGCGCAGCACTCAGACAAAGAGGTGTGTGTGTAGCTCGCCCCCGAGTGCAAGGCACAGGATGCTGCGCAGCATTTAGACAAGGGGGTGCATGTGTGTATGTGTGTGTGTGTGACCCCCCCAAGTGCAAGGCACAGGATGCTGCGCAGCACTCAGACAAAGAGGTGTGTGTTCTTGGTACTACAAGGGTAAAACAAGAATGCCTACAGCCTGATCCTGCCTGATCGGTTTCTGAGCCCTCAGCCAAGGAGGTGTGGGTGCTTGGGGTCATGGCTGCTCGGGGTCATGGCTGCTTGGTGGGAAGCCAGAAGCAGCCAGCAGGAAGGGATGGTCTGTTGGGCAGGTTGCTCTCAATTATTTTGTTTCATGCACAATCATAAACCATACTTTCACGCACGATCATATTTCAGACTTACTGACCGGCTGAGACACACGCACTCGCACGCAAGCGTGCACACAAACACACACACATACACACACTGTGCATGCAGGCCACACCCAGCGCTGCTGAAGAGGAGGGAGCTCGGCCCCCCAAGCGCCAGCGTGTGACCAAGGTGCCCAAGGGCGCTGCGCCCTCAGCAGACAGCGAGGCCATGGCAGCCGTCCATGCGCTGGCTAAGGTGTGTGTGTGTGCGCGTGCCAGCTGCAGCAGCAGCATGGCTCTGCATCGCAGGATATCAGGTGCAGGTGTGTGGGTTGTTTGATGTGTTTTGTGCTGTTGCATGCTTGTATGTGTGTATGTATGTGTGTGTGTGTGTGTGCTTATGTGCGCGTGCAGCTCTGCCTTTAAAATAAGGTCTTGCTGCCCAAACTTGGCTTTATTCAATGGAAGGGTAAATGCAGGATACGTAAAGAATCAGTGTACATATAGGTAGATGGTGCTTGCGCACAGCGAGAGTGGGCACTACCTGGCTGGAACTCTCTGATGGCATTGCTCCAGACTTTGTCAAACCATCAATGCCACATTAAGTGTGCTGTTTGATATATATGAACAGCCCTGCTTTAGTAGTACAGGACAAAACAGAGCCATGGCTGCATTCTCACGGATGTACAGATGCGCTCTCATTTTGAGTCTGAAGCTCTGCTCCGGGACTGCTGGGCCTTGTGCTTGGTACCCAGGCTCAGCTCCTAGTAAGTACAAATCACATCTGTCACTGCACAAGGAGCCAGCGATTCCTTGCTCCCCCTTTTCCTTGCAGAAGCCCCCTGCCGAAGTGTTTGTGTGGGGCAGCAACCCCTTTGGTGGCCTGGGCCTGGGTGAGGAGGAGACGCTGAAGTTCCGGCCAACACAGGTGTGTGTGTGTGTGTGTGTGTGTGTGTGTGTGTGTGCGCGCGCGCGTGTGCGTGCGTGTGCCACACACCTCACCATTGGCGGCGTAATGAGGAAGATGATTCCCATGACAATGCAAAGTGCGATGGCACATGCCTGTTCATGAGCAGCGCGCTAATGGACGCACTCAGGTGTATATGAATATTTCTGCCTAGTGTTAAGTTTGTCATTTGCTGTTTCCTGACTTACACACACACTTTTCATGCATGTTGTGACACTCACATCCCCATACGCACGATTGCAATTGTATACTGCATCAAAACTGTGCACCAACTCGATACTGGAAGATAGCACACACATGATGGCGCACTCATTCATGCAGGTAGATGCCGTACCTTTACTCTTAAAGTACGCTTCACGAAAAAGACAACAGTAATTCAACAGCTGCTGCTGTTGCCCCTGCGCAGGTGCCTGTGCCTGGCGTGCTGTTTGCTGAAGTGGTGTGTGGCGGCATGCACACTGTTGCGCTCTCCACCACGGGCGAAATCTGGACTTGGGGAGTCAACGATGAGGGCGCCCTGGGACGCAAAACTTTTGGTGCGTGTTTGCAGGGAAGGGGTGGAGTCGCTGCTGTGCTCGGCTGTGCTTTTGTGTTTGCTCTTTTGGTGTGGCTGCCATGAGTGTGCGTGACGACAGTTTTGCCTATGTCTGGGCAAGGAATTCTGGGGGGGCAGCATTGATGAAATGGCACGGTATCTAACTTAACTGCACAAGCTGTTGGGCTGGTGGTTTGGCATGAGGAATCGCTTGTTCTGAATGCAAGCAGAAGCTTGAGCTTCAAGGCATTCACGGCAAACACACACCGTGAATGCCTTGAAGCTGCAGGCCCGCTTAACATTCAGCATGTCTTGAAAATGTATCGGACATGCAGGCCAGTTGTAAGCTTGCCTTGCGTTCGGCGTGCCTTGACAATGTCTTCACACTGCCTCACAGCAGTTCAAGCACCAAAAGCGTGAGTGAATGTGCGCCTCAGCAACAGGGCAACCGTGCAGGTTTCCATGGTGAAGCCTTGAAGTGGATGCCATGCCCGAATCTGGCATGCATGCTCATGATCTTGTACAAGCAAGTGTTAACAAATCGCAAGCGCGCGCACACACACACACACACACACACACACACACACACACACACACACACACACACGTACACTCAAGCAGGCACGCAGGCGTGTACGCTGTCACACGTGCTTGTGTGTCTGTGCATGATCGCAGGCACTGCGTGGGAGGCCTACCCTGATGAGGAGAAAGGCGACGAGAAGGTCCCTGGGCGCGCGGAGCTGCCGGATGGTGTGAGGGTGGTGGAGGTGGGTCGATGATTTCCAACTGGTTTGTCACATGCCAGGCTCCCTATGTCCATGCCAGTGCATGCATGTGCATGCTGCCCTTCAAGCCAGGCGAGGTTTGCGTTCTCAGGCTGTAGAGAAGAGGACCTTGCGTGTTTTGCAGAGCTGCCAGGCCCATCATAGAGACAACTTTTCGTCACTCCAGTTTGTTGGATGGTGAGGTGGTTGACACATGGGGTGTGTGGTGTGGTGGTGTGTGTGTGTGTGTGTGTGGTGGTTGACACATGGGGTGTCTGGTGTGGTGTGGTGTGTGTGGTGGTTTACAGCCATCCCATCGCATTTATCCTGTGCCTCTGTGGTTTCCTTTGCGCTTGTACAGAGGCTGCAGAGGCGTATGAAACTTGAAGCTTGCTAGTGCTTGCACTCCAAAAAGGCAAGGGTCTGATGTTCGGCCCTCAAGCTCGCAGATCCTCACCAAATGTGCCATTGGCATTGGCCGTTGGCCAAAATGGCCAGAGCCATTTCCACTTTGCATGGCAAGGTGCCTTGCTGTTGCTTGCAGTTGTTGACTTGTTGTCATTTAGGGCCAGGCACACATAGTGGGCATGCGTTTATGGCGACCACAGAGAAAAAAGTACAAGTACTCAGACTGGCAGCTTGTTTGCGCTTAGCAGGCTGGCCTCCGCTACCTGGACTGGCGCACGTAATGCGCATGTGTTTGTGTGTGAAAGGAAAACCATGTTGTGCAGATGTCTGTGTAAAGGATGCCATGTCCTAGATGGGCACCACAACACTGGTTGTGGTTAGGCCCATGCGGAGCATCAGATTGGCCTCTGTGAGTATCAAAGTGTGGGCAGCGACTGACACTCAATGGACATTTGCTGATTGAGGCCAGTGCAGATGACTGATGGAAGGCAGAATGGCTGACCGGCTTCAATTAATGCTTAACCAGGGACCGAATGCTCTGCCTCTGAAGCTCAGCAGAAAGGCGTTGCTGAGCACTGGTCTGAGCTGACGCTCATACACAGGTGCCCTACATGAAGTATCTAGGTTCCTGGAGTTGCCCAACAAGATGCCCAATAAGGTGCCCAATCATAGGTTCCTGATGTCGCCCAATAAAATCAATGAGAAGGCGCAGCTGGCCTTTGGCCCTGAGCTTGCTCTCACTCCCACAATGCATGGCACTGTGAGGTATCCCTTTTACCTCGCCTTAATGCATAGACGTAAACGCACCCGCACTTTCTAAATTGGCGACAAGAAGGCCAGTCAAAACTTGGATGCCCCGACTGTGCTCCTTCTCCTGGCATTGACGTGCATCTGCAGCTGCCCTGGACCTCCTTGTAAAGCTCTTCCCGCCCTTGGAAGTTGCCAGAGGAAGGGATGACCGCGCTGCATACACGCGAGTACACACACACATACACACACAGCGAGTCTGAATGTTCCTTGCCAAGGCCTTCCAACTCGCAATTGCCTCGGCCCATGTGCAGATTGCGGCAGGCGATGGCTTCACGATGGCGCTGTCGCCCAACGGCTCTGTGTATGGGTGCGGCTGCTTCAAAGATGATGTGGGGGGCCTGTCTGGCTTCACGGACAAAGTCAGAGTGCAGAAGCTGATGACGCTGCTGTACGCCCCCACCCACCCCAAGGATGAGGTGAATTGGGAAGATAACGTGCAGATATTGAATGTGGCATGGGTAAAGATGTTCCAAGGTCAAAGTGCAGAGCCTGATGCCGCTGCTGGATGCCCTTACCCACCCTAAGGACAAGTTTCTGGTACATGTGTAGGAATTTGAGGTGGTGCAGGTTCAGATGCTGCCCTTACAGGTGCTGTCCTTACTATGAGCTTATATCTTTGTGGCTTAAGGCCTTAGCCATGAAAACAGGATTCAAGCACAGCGGCTTGGCTGTGGATGCTGTTTTGGGGCTTTCTGCCACCCCAAGGATACAGGGCGCAAGTGTGGCTAGAGACTTAAGCCACAAAAACAATATTAAGAAGTGCAGGTCAGGGCTGGGAACGTTGTTTTACCCTGCCATTCCAAGCATACAGGGTGCAAGTGTGTGGTGCAGGGGGATAAGGGGTGCAATTGTGAGTGGTACAAGGATACAGGGTGCAAGTATGGGTGGTGCAGGGCTTCGTCAGTTGCGCGGATGCTTGGATTCAATTCAACTTGACCTTGCAGGGGTTCAACCAGTTTTGATCCAAGGATGGGGTGTGCAAGAGAAGAAAGGAAAAAAAAAAGACTGCGCCAGCCAAGAAGCTTGGTTGGTTGCATTAAGGAAAGGTTCCCAAACTTGCAAGCTAGCAAGGGTTTCCGAAAACCCAAGGGCAGGGGATGCAGGTATGTGTGGTGCATTGTCTTATCAGCTGCTTGTGGGATGGTTAGATGCTATCTAGGGCTGATTAATCTGATATTGACCCCGGAAACAATGAAAATAAGGAAGGAAGAAGGGAGGACAAGAAAACAGGCAGGGAAGCCAGTGAAGACCGGGGGGTTTGTACCCAGCTAGGCCAGCAGCCACCTTCTCCGATCAATAACAAAACTCTTGAGGAAGCGCACCTTCTCTTCTGATGCTGGTGCTGCTTGTTCTGATAGCGGCTGTGCCAAAAATCAGGGGGACGTTTTGGAGTGACAGGCCATTCCAAAGAGGAGGAATAGGAGCATGTGCAGTGTCAAACCAGTGTATGTGCATTGTGATGCAGGAGCATGTGCGGTGTCAAACCAGTGTATGTGCAGTGCGATGCAGGAGCATGTGCGCTGTCAAACCAGTGTATGTGCAGTGTGATGCAGGAGCTTGTGCAGTGCAATACAGGAGCTTCTGCAGTGTGATGCCGGAGCATGTGCAGTGTGATGCAGGAGCATGTGCAGTGTGATGCAGGGGCTTGTGCAGTGTGATGCAGGAGCATGTGCAGCGAGATGCGGGGGCTTGTGCAGTGTGATGCAGGAGCATGTGCAGTGTGATGCAGGAGCATTTGCAGGGTGATGCAGGAGCTTGTGCAGTGTGATGCAGGAGCATTTGCAGGGTGATGCAGGAGCTTGTGCAGTGTGATGCAGGAGCATTTGCAGGGTGATGCAGGAGCTTGTGCAGTGCGATGCAGGAGCATGTGCAGGGTGATGCAGGAGCTTGTGCAGTGTGATGCAGGAGCATGTGCAGCGTGATGCAGGAGCTTGTGCAGTGTGATGCAGGAGCATTTGCAGTGTGATGCAGGAGCTTCTGCAGTGTGATGCAGGAGCCCCTGCAGTGTGATGCAAGACGGCTCTGGTGCGTCTCTGGAATAGGACTCTAGGCCCGACAGCACTCCTGCAAGCTTAAAACTGCACCATCTGGATGGTCAGCTCTGAACCCTTGACCCTCGACCCCCTTCACATCATATGAACGATGCGCGCCCCTCTGTGATACTGAGCTGTTCAGCTCCAATCGTTGGAATCCTTTTTTCAATTCCCACTGATACCTGCCACGTCACTATCCTCACTGAAAGTAGCGCCGTGCTGACACGCGCGCCCCTCTGCAGCCACACCGACAACGCCGCCCACAAGTGCCCACTTTTCTCTCCCGCATGTGCAGGCCGTCAAGGTCGTGGGCGGTGCCCGCCACTGTGCAATCCTGACCAAAAACGGCACAGTGCTGACGTGGGGTATTGGTGGCCAAGGCCAACTGGGCCGCCTGCCGGCCTATGATGCCAACTCCCTGCCCCCGGTGTCAGACCTGTTTTTGCCCAAGCCGGTGCCCCCTCACACAATCAGCATCCGCTCCACCTCCATCGCCACCATAGCATCAGGTGCGTGCCTGGTGTGCTGGGGCGGCACCTGTGCTTGCCTGTGCTTGAGCGCCCCCTTACACATTCAGCATCCGCTCTGTCTTCCATCGCCACGACCGCCTCAGTGTTTGCTAGGGGCACGCGCGAGTGTGTTTGTGCATGAGTGTGCTCAAGGCGCTCTTTCTTGGCTTTGATGCAAAGAAAGGATGGATCCTTGCATGTCCCGGCATGCATTAGAGTTGGAGGCACGCGGTAGTACTGGAAGAGAGAAGTAGGGAGAAAATTAGAGCCGATGTTCATGTTGAAGGCCTCCGCTGGTGTTGGAATTCTCTCTCTAATGCAACTCAGGTACCTCTTGAGCTTCCATGGTTGCTTTTCCTTCACGCTTTCCCTCTCTGGCATTTCCATATCCCCTTGCTGTCAAGCCATGCTCCTAATTCCCTCCTCCTTCCCTCCTCCTTCCCTTGTCCTTGCTCCTAATTCTCTTGTCCTTGCCAAGCCATGCTTCTGTCCCACACCCTTGCTAAACCATGCTCCTAATTCCCTCACCCTTGCCAAGCCATGCCTCTGTCCCACGCCCTTGCTAAACCATGCTCCTAATTCCCTCACCCTTGCCAAGGCATGCCTCTGTCCCACACCCTTGCTAAACCATGCTCCTAATTCCCTCACCCTTGCCAAGCCATGCTTCTGTCCCACACCCTTGCTAAACCATGCTCCTAATTCCCTCACCCTTGCCAAGCCATGCCTCTGTCCCACACCCTTGCTAAACCATGCTCCTAATTCCCTCACCCTTGCCAAGGCATGCCTCTGTCCCACACCCTTGCTAAACCATGCTCCTTATTCCCTCACCCTTGCCAAGCCATGCCTCTGTCCCACACCCTTGCTAAGCCATGCTCCTAATTCCCTCACCCTTGCCAAGGCATGCCTCTGTCCCACACCCTTGCTAAACCATGCTCCTAATTCCCTCACCCTTGCCAAGCCATGCTTCTGTCCCACACCCTTGCTAAACCATGCTCCTAATTCCCTCACCCTTGCCAAGCCATGCCTCTGTCCCACGCCCTTGCTAAACCATGCTCCTCATTCCCTCACCCTTGCCAAGGCATGCCTCTGTCCCACACCCTTGCTAAACCATGCTCCTAATTCCCTCACCCTTGCCAAGCCATGCTTCTGTCCCACACCCTTGCTAAACCATGCTCCTAATTCCCTCACCCTTGCCAAGCCATGCCTCTGTCCCACACCCTTGCTAAACCATGCTCCTAATTCCCTCACCCTTGCCAAGGCATGCCTCTGTCCCACACCCTTGCTAAACTATGCTCCTAATTCCCTCACCCTTGCCAAGCCATGCCTCTGTCCCACACCCTTGCTAAGCCATGCTCCTAATTCCCTCACCCTTGCCAAGCCATGCTTCTGTCCCACACCCTCGCTAAACCATGCTCCTAATTCCCTCACCCTTGCCAAGCCATGCTTCTGTCCCACACCCTTGCTAAGCCATGCTCCTATCCCTCACCCTTGCCAAGGCATGCCTGTATCCCTATACAGGAAAGGGGTTGGGACCCTTTTCCAACCCTTCCTCTGTTGTATCCTGCTCTACTTCTCCACCTCACATCCGGCCTTCCCCACTCCTGTCTAAATCACGCTCCATACTGTGCACATCCACTGCAGACACGCTGTGCTCCTGCTAACGCACACCAATGTAGCATTTTAGACCTGCAGGCACCCTTGCATTCTCGTCAGGCTCTCCTGCAAGCACACACCAATGTAGCATTCTAGACTTGCAGGCACCCTTACACTATCATCAGGCCCTCCTGCAGGCACCTCAAGAGCACTCCTGCTTCAGTGATGTAGCACTCTAGACCTGCAGGCACCCTTACGTTATCATCAGGCCCTCCTGCATGCGCCTCAAGAGCACACGTGCTCCAGCGGAGCACTCCAGCATTCGCAAAAAACCCTTCCGCGTGCGCCTCAAGAGCACTCCTGCTCCAGCGGAGCACTCCAGCATTCTCAAAAAGCCCTTCTGCATGTGCCTCAAGAATACTCCTGCTTCAGCAGAGCACTCCTGCATTCTCATCAGGCCCTTCTGCATGCCCCTTAAAAGTACTCCTGCTTCAGCAGAGCACTCCAGCATCTCACCAGGCCCTTCTGCATGCGCCTCAAGAGCACTCCCCACCACACTCGCCCTAGAGACACATGTTACACTCGCCTGCCAGAACCTGCTCCATGCCCTTCTTTGTGTGCCTGGCTTGGCACACCCTTTGGCCGCCCTGACCCCAACACCCACTTGCCCGCACCTTCTCCATGCCCTTCTGTGGCTCCCCACCAGATGCTCTTTGTATTGACCTTACATGGAAACCCTCACCTGCCAGCACTCGCTTTGTACCCTTTTTGGGCTGCCCATCAAATGCTCTTTGCACTGGCCTTCGTGAAACGCTTGCCTGCCAGCACCTGCTTTGTGCCCCTTAGCAGGTGCCCACCAAACCCTCTTTGCACTGGCCTTGGTGAAACGCTTGCCTACCAGCACCTGCTTTGCGCCCTGCTGCGGCAGCCCTCCAAACCCTCTTTGCTCTGGCCTTCGTGAAACGCTTGCCTGCCAGCACCTGCTTTGTGTTCCTTTGCGGGTGCCCACCAAACCCTCTTTGCTCTGGCCTTCGTTCAATGCTTGCCTGCCAGCACCTGCTTTGCGCCCTTTTGCAGCAGCCCACCAAACACTCTTTGCTCTGGCCTTCGTGAAACGCTTGCCTGCCAGCACCTGCTTTGTGCCCCTTTGCAGGTGCCCACCAAACCCTCTTTGATCTGGCCTCTGTGAAACGCTTGCCTACCAGCACCTGCTTTGAGCCCTTCCACAGGTGCCTGCCAATTGCTCTATGCTCTATGCATTCACCCTCCAAGCACTTTGCAAAACTCTCACCAGCCCGCACCTGCTCCATGCCCATCCGCAGGTGCCTACTCCTCGTGTGTGGTCTCCAAGCTGGGGTATGTTGTGGCTTCTTTGCACTGACCTTTGCAAAACCCCACGCAAAATGCTCACCTGGCAGCAACCGCTCCATGCCCATCCGCAGGTGCCTACTCCTCGCGTGTGGTCTCCAAGCTGGAGGATGTTGTGGCCTCTTTGCACTGACCTTTGCAAAACCCCACGCACAATGCTCACCTGGCAGCAACCGTTCCATACTTATCTGCAGGTGCCTACTCCACGTTCGTGATCTCCAAGTCAGGGGATGTCGTGGCCTGGGGCCTCAACAACTCCTGCCAGCTGGCCATCGACAAGGGCGACGAGCAGAACAACCTGGTGTGGATTCCCACAAAGGTCGGTGCTCAGGAAATCAAGGTTGCATTGCTTGTGTGTATGTGTGTGTGGGTGTGGGTGTGTGCTTGCGCGCCCTTGTTTCCAGCACAGCACATCAAAAAACAGGGCTACCAGCAGAACAACCTCACGCGGGAGCTCACCAAGATTTGTGCTTGCAAAAGCAACGGGTGGGCGTCACTTGTGTGCTGTGCTGAGCGCACACACGCACACACACACACGCACGCACGCACGCAGCATCTGTGTGCTTGAGCCAATAATGCTTTGTCTGTAAGTAAATCAGAGGCAGCCTGCTATTATGCCATGTCCCTGCCGTGCAGCAGGTCTTTCGAGGCTGTCAATCAGACTCATGTATGTCCACATTGAATAAAGCATCCAAGAGTGCTCACCACTTAAAAATAGGCATACACGCATGCATCTACACACTCATGCAGGTGACTTCCATCAACAAGGTGAGCGCAATCAAGGGCGGCGAGCAGCATACGCTCATTCTGGGCAAGGATGGCAGGCTGTACTCCTGCGGGGCAGCCACCTATGGAATGCTGGGCAGGTGAGCGCATGCGCACGCATGTGTGTGTGTGCGTGTGTGTGCGTGTGTGCGTGTATGTGTGTGTGCGTGTGTGTATGTGTGTGTGCGTGTGTGTATGCGTGTGTGCGTGTATGTGTGTGTGCGTGCGTGTATGTGTGTGTATGTGTGTGTGTGCGTGTGTGTGCGTGTATGTGTGTGTGTGTGTGTGTGTGCGTGTGTGTATGTGTGTGTGCGTGTGTGTGTGCGTGCGTGCGTGTTTGTGTGCGTGTGTGTGTATGTGTGTGTTTGTGTGTGTGTGTGTGCGTGCGTGTATGAGTGTGTGTGCGTGAGTGTATGTGTGTGTGTGTGCACGTGTGTGTATGTGTGTGTCTGTGTGTATGATTGTGTTTGTGTGTGTGTGCGTGCGTGCGTGTATGTGTGTGTGTGTGCACATGCGTGTATGAGTGTGTGTGTGCACGTGTGTGTATGTGTGTGTCTGTGTGTATGATTGTGTGTGTGTGTGTGCGTGCGTCTTGTATGTCCTTGTTTAGCATACACGAGTGTGCGTGCGAGCGTGTCCTTTTATGTGCATCACTCATCAAAGGCATAGGTAGGGGCATGTATCTGTCTATCACGCATGCGCATGTGCATGCCCCTGCACACGGGCATGAGCATGCAGAGCTCAAGAGCTCAAAGCAAGAGCACAAGCACAGGAGTGCTTAACAAGGGTTCTTGAGCGTGCCTACAGATTTGCCACTTAGTGGTCCAACCTTATATAGAGGCAGCTGGCATTTATTATGCATCCAGGGTAGACTAATTTCGTACATGTCTGATGCATTTTGTTTTGCAGGGGAAATATGACATTCACGTAGGGTTGGCCAGTTCCGTATGTCGGAATCCTCAACACATATAAATACAGTTTATAACGCTATTTCTTAAAATGCACGTATTCCATGTAAGTGGTAGTGGCCCGAGTGGAACCATAGGGGGGTCGTTCTGCAGCTTTTTAAGAGTACATTTTGCTTACGAAACATGGTGCTCAACGGATTTACATGAGGGCATGGGCAGACAGATAAGCACATGTGTGTATGCACATGCACATACTCGCACACAAACACACGTGCACACAATCCTGTGCTCATACACCCCCATGCATGCATGTGCGCGCGCACACATCCATGCGCCCTTGTGTACACACCCATCCACACATGCTCACACCCATGTGTGCATGCATGAGCACATTGACTGATGTGCGCGCGCAGGTTCCACTCTGCCACGCTCCCCCCTCTCAACCCCACTACGTGCGTGCACAACACAGCTGCAGTGCAATCCAGAGCCGAGGCTCCTGCTGTGTCGTACCACAGTCCAGGGCTGAGGCTCCTGCTGTGTCGTACCACAGTCCAGGGCTGAGGCTCCTGCTGTGTCGTGCCACAGTCCAGGGCTGAGCCTCCTGCTGTGTCGTACCACAAGGCACTCTTCTTTATTCACCACACTTCCTCGTTTGCTGCCATCCAAAAGCCTCGACATATACATGTGTTGGGCAGCATTGAGTCATAGCACTTGTAGCGGAAATGGCTCAAGACCATCCCTTCTAACAACCCAGCCTCTGTGCTTTAGATAACACTAACCTGTCCAGGGCTGAGGCTCCTGCTGTGTAGTACCACAGTCCAGGGCTGAGCCTCCTGCTGTGTCGTACCACAGTCCAGGGCTGCGCCTCCTGCTGCTTCTATCGATGTTTAGCCCCCTTGTCCTGAGGGCTCCACTTGGAGCTGTCCATGCCTCCTTGTGGCTGCAGTCCAAATTTCCCGTTGAAGGCAGTTGAAGCTATGGACTTTTTGCTATACAATACGTAGAAACTATGTGATAACTCCTACAGAACTGGTTTACCCTAAATATACATCGCATGTATAAGGACCTCCCCCCCCACACACACACGCACACGCACACACACCCTCACACAAACACACACACACACACTCACACACACACTCACATACACACACACGCACGCACAGGGAGGGCCTGGATGTGAGCAACGCGAACGACAAGTACTTTGAGCCCAAACCAGTGCATGGCTTTGGGGAGCCTCCAGAGAAGGGCAAGGCTGTGAAGCACCTGGATGCTGGCTGCAACATCTCTGCATGCACACAGGTGCGCTGCTGCAGTTGTGTGTGTGTGTGTGTGCATAACTGCTTGATAAACACACCCATGGGAGTGAGCATGGTTGCTCACCTCCAGCAGCATCTTAAAGGAGCATTGGAGGACGAATCCTTCCATCTCCTCCATGGATTGCTGGCTGCAAGTTTCTATGGGTTGGCGCCCACTTTCATTGCCATCCATGTGCAAGACATAGTATATTTTATGGACTCCTTGCCTGCTTATTTGGATTTGGATTGGATTGGATTGGATTTGATTGGATTTAATTGCCTCTTGGATTTGGATTGCCTTTTGGATTGCTGGAGTCCAGGGCTTATGTGTTTACCTCAGCATATAAAATCCAGCAGTACAACTGCATGCTACTGTGCATTGGCAGAGAAAGCACCGCAGAGCGGGTTGCTACCTTTTGGACTCTAATGCTTCCAAATGTTGCCATGATTGTGCACTCCCTCCCCTCTCTGCTGCTGCGTGCTCACGAGGTTTTGTGCCCAGACGCTCCCGCACACTCTTATTTTTGCTCAGGCTGAGCATGACGACTGTTTCAAGCTTGGTTCCAACTTGCGAGTTGTGTGGGCATGTTTCTCTCTCTAGCGCCCAAACAGCCAGGATGCTGGGATGTTGGTTGATTAGTGAAAACCCAATGCAAATCCGATGTGAACCTCAGGAGGATGGCTCTGCATGGCTATGGGGCAGCCAAGTCAACTACCAGCTGGCCAAAGGGGATACGGAAGAGGTGAGCGTGTCGGCACATCGCTACTATGAAGTGCTATGAGTTGCGTCCCAACTCCCAAGGTCGTTGAGTTTGTTGCTGTGTGTCCCTTGGTGATGCCAAAAATAATGCATGTGAAAGCCAGCATGCGTGTAAAAGCCAGCATGCACGTGAAAGCCAGCATGTGTGCGAAAGCCAGCATGCACAAAAGCCAGTATGCGCGCAAAAGCCAGCGTGTCCCTCCAAGTTGTTGTTGGCGCACATGCGAGCACATGCACGCACGCACACACACACACACACACACACACACACACACACACACACACACACACACACACACACACACACACACCAGGATGCCCTGGTGCCTGAGAAGCTGAAGCGTACCAAGACCTTTGGCTTCCGCAAGATCTACACCATCTCCTTTGGAGGCCAGCATGCAGCCCTGCTGGCAGGCCCCCAGGAAGAGGCACCGCCACCCCCACCAGCCCCCCCTGCTGCTGAGCCTGCACCTCCTGCACAAAATGGTGAGCATTAAAAGCCAATACAAGAGTCGCAGCACTTCTGGCAGGGCCCTGAGGAAAAGCATTGCCATCCCCACCGGCCCCCCCTTGCTGCTGGGCCTGCACCTCCTGCACAGAACGGCGAACACAGCGCGTGTCCAGCTGACCCTGTGCTTGGCCACTGGAAGGATGCTTCATTTCTAAATTCTGAAAGGCACTTGGGAGGGGAGGGGAGATCTGGGTGCGGGGAGGGCAGCATGTGTGCCAATGCTTGGAAGTTGACAATTGTGTTGGGGTGCCATTGGAGTGACTGAAAGAAGCAAACAGTTGCAGGTTTGCTGTGATCCATGAGGGCTCACGAAGCAGAGGTGTGTGAGTGATGGAGGAGTGCAGGCCAGGAACCTTATCATCTGTACTGGTATCATTTATTTACTTGTTTTATGGTCAAACTCTTAACAATGAAGGTGATGGTGTTAGGTTGTTGATGATTCTGTCATAGGTGAGCTTGAGGCTCCGCAACATGCTGCCTTTTTGGCTGACTGTGAAATCTTACACTTTCGCCAATTTGTGCATCCTTTGCAATGGTTTTGTGCATGTTCTTGAGAAGAAAAACCGGTCTGCATGGGTAGCCGCAGCTGGCAGAAGCCAGGATTTTCTGGTTTAAATGAATAAATCTTCGGATGCATTGATGGCGTCAAGGGTGGGGAAACAAGACATTGAGGTCGCTTACATTAATGGCGTGCGAAATTGCACCAGCAGTGCCTTGCGCTGCTGCACTTTTTCTTCAGTCCTTAATACAGGACACCCACCTTTTGTGTTCTGCATTCCTGCGTAGCACTTCTGAGTCCTCATCCAGGCCATTTTGCTCCTGTCATTCTACATACATGTTTTTGCGTGCTGTCTGAAGTGAGGAATTATGTACTGGTGTTCATTTCGCGCTTGTTTTGTGTGTGCAAGGCCGCACTAATCGAAGCTCTGTCCTTGTCATGCTAATCAAAGCTTTTTTCTGTCGTGTGCTTATCAGAGCTCTTGTACTTAATGTGCCCAGGCGCAGGCCCCAGCAGCGTCCCAGCCCCACCGGCCCCTGCACCTGCAGATGCAACTGCCATTGCAGCAGAGGGGGCAGCCGCTGCTGTGAGCGCTGCTGCAGCAGTGCAGGAACCCTCAGCACCACCCCCTGCTCCAGCTCCATCAGGTGTGTGGATGCATTTGTGTGTGGGAGAAAAGGGGGCGTTGAGATACGCACAGCAGACAGGCTAGCACGCGACCATCGCATTGCGGGCACAATCCTGACCCCTGCTGATCAGCATTCTGGCTGTCGTTTTGCTTAACTGCACGCACACACACACACACACACACACACACACACACACACACACACACACACACACACACACACCAGCACAGCACAGCACAGCACAACCTCACTTGTGCATACCTGACTGTGTGTTCCTGGCAAGCCTCACTGGTGCATTGCTGGCAGGCTGGCTGCCTGCTTTCCTGGCAAAAGTCTCACTGGTGCATTGCTGGCTGGCTGGCTGCCTGCCTGCCTGCTTTCCTGGCATAAGTCTCACTGGTGCATTGCTGGCAGGCTGGCTGCCTGCTTTCCGGGCAAAAGTCTCACTGGTGTATTGCTGGCAGGCTGGCTGCCTGCTTTCCTGGCAAAAGTCTCACTGGTGCATTGCTGGCTGGCTCAATGCCCCTGCAGTGTGGCCCACCGAGGCCAGTGCGACAAACTCGCTGGCCAACCCGTCACAGTCAGCAGTGGAGGCTGCCATGGCATGGGCTCAGCAGGTACGCATGAGTAGGTCTGTGCATGAAAATGAGCTCGATTGCGTGCCTGCAGAGGCAGCGGACTCAGTTGCCACCCCCTCACAGTTAACAGTGGAGGCTGCCGTGGCATGGGCTCAGCAGGTGCGTGAGTGTGGGCAGTGCATGCAAACCTTTGAATCATCCCGCACATGCAGTCGAATCTGTGCGCACTGCTCCGTTCCCTTGCTTGAACCTTCAATGACTCTGTAAGTGTGGATGTTGATGTCGGTTTGTGCATGGAGTAACCCGATTCAGGCATTGCTTATTGCCTCCACAGCTCAGCTTTGCAGAGAGCTATATGTCATTTGAATCAAGGGGGAAATGCCTCTTTTCCAACACCAGGTTTTCAAAGTTGCTTTGTACGGCGCAGATGGTGAGCAGCGGGGGTGCTGGTGGTCTGGCGGGAGGCATGGGGGTCACTATAAACCCTAGTTTTTAACCCCTGGTAGCCCTGTGTTGCTTTGTTCGGCGCAGATGGTGAGCAGCGGGGGTGCTGGCGGTCTGGCAGGAGGCACAGGGGTCACCAGAAACCCTTGTTTTTAACGCCTGGTTACCCTGTGTTGCTTTGTACACGCAGATGGTGAGCAGTGGGGGTGCTGGCGGTCTAGCAGGAGGCGCAGGGGTCACCGTGCCCACCGCGGCTCCAGCTACTGAGCAGCCCCAGGCACCCTCCCAACAGCCCCAGCAACAGCCGGCCACCCAAGAAGGCGCCAAGGCTGACAGGCAGGAGGATGCAGTCATGCAAGAAGGCGAGGAAGGAGCAGGTGTGACAGGGTCTAATGGTGAGGGGCAGGCGCAGCATGAGGGCCAGCAGCAGCAGCAGCAGCAGCAGGAGGAACCTGTCCCACCTGCTGGTGGATCGTTGCTGTGAGGGGCTGTGGGCAAGGAATGGGAGGCCGTGGTGCAGGAGTGAGATGGGGGGCTCCTGTGGGCAAAGGACAGCCTGAGTGGGGCTTCGTGCGCACGAACTCTGATGACCTGCAATAAATGTTCGGATGGACAGCATTGGACACGTGGTGTTGCTGTTGTTGCTAAGACGTACCTGACGCGCCAATCTGACTTTGGGGACGCACTGTTTCATTGGACTGCAGTTCTATGCTTGTTTCTTATGAGGGTTGGCACAAGTGCCAGATTTCTAACGCGCGGATGTATTTTTGCTGTCATTGGGAGTTTGTACTGTGCCTCACTGTTGACCGGTCGCTTGATTGCCATGCCAAAAGGGTAGCATTCTGTGCTGGCTGTAAACCAGCATGCCTGAAAGAAAGGCTTGACAGCCAGAGCTCGTGCTCGCTGCAAGCACGACCTACACGGACCTCGTGCAGCTACAGATTACAGGTTGCAGGGAAAAGAGGACCTCGTGCGGCCACTGCATTTTGTCAGCTACTTGTGTATGCCGGCTTGTACCTGGAGACTTTTTATAAACCGACTCCGACATTATTTCACACCTTGTACCAAAGAAGGAAAGGGTTGCAGAGAAGCACTCGCCAGGCAGTGAAGCAGAGGTACAGGCTACAGGTTACAGAAACAAAGAAGGCCTTCAGGTTAAACGATTGACTGCTAGCCTGTTCATACATGCAGCTTCACGAGCTTGTTGTTGTTCTGATTCATGAAGGAAAAATACATCAAGCAAAATTATCATAAGACTGTACAGGGTGATTGGCAGGCAGGCAAGCAGCCATCTCAGACTGAGGAGAAAGGTGGGAGAGGGGGTCAGAGAACAAGGAAGCATACTTAAGCCGAAGAGAGCAGACCAGGGGGTGGGTGCACTTGAAAATAACATCATGATGCTGTTCATCCTGCACATCATCTTGGGCATCACAAAGGTCCGACCTTGAGTCACAGGTAGGAGAAATGGCATCACTCCATGTGGCTTGCTCAACATTGAGGGTCCGGGCAGGTACGAAGACAGAATCAGGCCATGCTGCGTACTGATGAGAGGCGGTCCGTTCTGCATGGTATGATCGTGCCACCATGTTGGGTTTTACATGGGTTTTACATTGGTTAACCTACAGCCCGAATATCTGGCTGATCAGTCGCTGGTGAAACATTCTCAACCAGCTATCACAAGGTTAACAAGTAAACAAGCTTCTACAAGAAGTTTAAAAAGAAAGACTGCTGTATGCCATGCTGTGCTTGTTTCCGTTTGTTCAAGTGCTGTGTTTTGCATATGCAAGATACGTGTGGCTTTGCTCATTCTAAGTGCTCAACGTAACGTTCCACACACAAATACAATACGAAATGGGCAAGGTCAAGCTGGAGAACCATGAAGTACATTTTGGCCTACACTCAAAACACTCTGGAACCACAAAGTCTGCGTTGGCATTAACATGCAGCTGCAGACGTACAACCATGAGCCAACCGGTACAAGGCACCTGATAGAGCACGTTCATGACAGCACACAGCAGCCATGACAGGCACATGCATGCCCGGAGCCAGAATTCGAGCCTGCCAAAGACCTACATGGCAAGCCCGCAGCCAACCTAGTCCATGCCCGGCCTAGAGACTGCTATAATGGATGTGTGTGCCTCATCTTCTCATTTTCCAGGCGCCAAGCCTTCAATTCGGACAAAGTGTCATCCAACTTTATACAATGTCACATGGTGGTCCAGGTATAGGTATTTGGGTAGATTGTAAGGGGAATGTGTAACGTGCGTGCTTTTGGTTGGGAGAGCACCAGTGATGATGCGTAAACTTTTGGTGTTGAGACCTCGTGAATCATAAGAGGGACATTGTCTCCCAAATTCCAGGTGACGAGACCTGAGACCCACTACAAGCTGACTCAAATTCAAAGGATCATCAGAATATTAGTCTGTTGGAAGCCATGAGCATGGTGTAAGCCATTTGTGGGAAACAATTGGTGTGGAGTCCAGCAAGAAAAACTCCTGTCACCGAGGGAGATATCAGCATGCCATGCTTCAAGTGCAAATGTTTTGTAATAGAAGGCAAGGTTTACAAATTAAGCCATCAGTCAAGATGTGCGACTGCTAGGCTACTCATGTGAAAGACTGTATTATAAAATGTTAAGGAGTGTTTGTGTAGCCCATGCATGTAAGTGTACAAAAGAAAAACCTTGCCAAGAACAAGGGGAAAAATTTCCACTGGTGTTTGTATGACAAAGCAACGGCGGATAAACATCAGGAGTTTGCCAGGACCAGACGACTGCAACAAAAAAAAGGGAGGAGAGCAACATATGTGTGTTAGTGTGGTAACTTAAAGAAGAAGCACGGTAATAGAAGGCAAATCTTCTGTATCAGGTTTACACAAAGAAGGCAACAAGTTACAATGGGAAAGAGAGTTGTAAAGACGTGCACAGGCGTTAAAACAGTTGAACTGGATAGGCTCTATCCACACTCGTGTTGCACACTCCATGAAAGAGTAGAGGACCTGACTCTCGAAATGGATTTCAGAAACCTTGGTGGCCCTTTTTGAATGCAGTCATCCATCTCATTTCCCTGTTGAAGATAAGGAGCAGCCCAAATTTGACTGGCATACATGCCTGCTGGAACGCATACATATTGAAAAGCCTAAAGTAAGCATGGAGGAGGTGAGCAAAGAAAAAGAAAAACTACGTAGGAAGAGTAACCCTCCCTACATCAATTAAGGAAAAGGAGACACATAGGCTCATAAACAGCTGTGAGCCCCCTCCACCACGAGAAAAGAAAGACAAAACTTATGTGGATCTGGAGGGTTACTATAAGCACCTGGCTCTAGAACCAACTGGCTGCGGTAAGCACTCTTGTTTTCAATACCGCGGCGTGTGGAGACTAGTTTATGGGCATAATGAACAGAATGGGGATGGAGTTTTTAAGCGAGCTTAGTGGCACGTTGGTGATCCAGTCCTGATCTCTTTAAATTGCATCAGGGTATGTTCAATGTAAATAGTTCCACCAACACCCAGGAGAACTTCTGAATTGGGTGAAAAAGAAAAGGAAAAGGAAAAAAGAAAAAGGTACGTAGGCAGAGAAAACTCTCCCTACATCAATTAAGGAAAGAGAGACACATTGGCTCAAAGAACCGTGAGTCTCCCTCACCAGATGATGAGAGGGGAGTTAATGTGGATCAGGTGGGTTTCTGGCAGCTTGCTGCTCCAGGGCACCAGTGTTATGATGAGTGTTCTTATTTTCGATGGCACGTCTGGTAGAGGTAAGTTTGTGCACATATTGTACAGAATGGGCATGGAGTTTTCTTACAAGTGTTTCAGATCTCTGTGGGTCAATCCCTAATTTTTTGAATTGGTCAAGGGTATGGGCAGTGTAGATAGTCCCCCCCACACCCAGGAGGATCGGGTGGATGGTAATTTCTGCACCTTGGAGTTGTTTGCACAGTTCGCCGTGTTGTTGCTGTGAGGCTTCTAGCTGGGCACTAGGCCTCGTATCTTCACAGTATTTGATTTAAATTGTGATAGAAATTCCTATCAGATGGATATGGCGGGCTGGAGTTGTGCTACTCCCCATACTGCGCAGTAACCGGTGTGAGGGTGGAGTGGGTGGTCTGTTTGGGTTAGTTGGGTGGGGAGTGACCAAGATTGCATCAGAGCGGCTGGAGTTGCGTCTGGTTTGAATAGGAATCATGGGTTTGAAGAGGTAGGAAGGCACAGCACAATTAGAGATTTGCTCAGGGACTTGCAGGTCGTGCTGGGCCAAACGGTTTGTGTTGCCCGCATCCAACTGCACAAGATTGGCCCCATAAGAGCCTTCACTGACCAGATTTGAAATCAACCTGCAAGCAATATTGTGACGCTCAGTTACCATATTATGCATGACGGGGCATTGGCAGCCAGATAGGATGTGGAGAGCGCTATCCATGTGATGGCAATCAGGTAAGGGGCATGTAAGGCTTGTGGATCTTTTATATCGGACTGCATGTTTCTGATTGTATAGGGTGCCTGTACGGTATTGAAAGACAGTGCGTTTCATTCAAGTTGAGAGACTGGGCATATTCCAAAAGGCATTGCTCATGCTTTTGCTTACATGAGGCAGCAAGCTCTGGTAATAAGTATAATAGCCTGTCTTCCTGTCAGCATAGCCCAGCTTGTGCTTAGTATGCATATGGGATTTCAGAGCATTTTTAAGGTCTGAGAGGAGCCTTAGACGAGGAGAGGAAGGGCGGGATTGAGATGGCCTAGAATCGGTTTCTTCCCGAGCCAGCCAGAGCCAGGGTGAATAGTTATAGCTTCAGTGCGTACAAGATTACTAAGGTTAGCATGTTGCTGCTTAACCGCGCTTAATTGATGCTCTGGCCTTGTGTCTTCACAGAACTTGATTTCTATGAGATGCACATGACGCTCGTTCACATGGAGTTCATGCGGATGCTTAACGTGGCTAGCTCTGGTTGTCCTCCTAGTGGGCCTGCGCAAAGCGTGTTGAGAATGAATAGAAGGGACACTGTGAGAAGTAGGCTTGGCATTACAAGGGGTGATCAAAATGGCATCAGGTCGGCTTGAATTGAGTCTTTCCCTTTCTTGAATGTTACGAGGGAAGAAGTAAGCAGGTATTGTTCTGTTTGAGGTATGTGTAGGGAGTTACAGGTTGTGTTGTGCAAGTTTGAAATCACTCCCTATGTCTGTGTAGACAAGGCCTGTTCCCACAGGGCCTTTGCTGAGTGCTTTTGTAATCATTTTGCCTGCAATGTTATGGCGTTCAGTTTTCATGTTGAAGATGATGTGATTCTGGCAGCCTGAGTAATCTAGTGTTGATGTGCAAAAGCACAAACGCGAGCCATGCCTGCAAAGCAAGGCTTGAGGGCTTCCTCGGTGGCATAGTGCAAATTGATATCTTAATCAAACCCAGCTATCTGAAAGTGTCAAAATAGGGCAGAACAACGCCATCATGGACAAGAGGCGGTAAAGTCTTAGTTCTCGAGTCGAAGCAGACCACAACAGATTTTTTTGTGTTCATCGAAAGGAACTTCCTACGGGTCTGAGCCTTGAGATGATGGAGCTTGGTTTGAAGATTGTTTGTGTAGTTGGATATGATGCAAGTCAACAGCAAATAAAATATTGGAGACATGGAGATCAGGTGTACAGCACACACACCGTGTGCCAGTGAATGCTCCCTCAACACCCTCAGAAATATCATTGATGTCACTGAGGTAGGTTGTGAAAAGCAGTACAGGAAGGGGGCAACACTGTTTGACACCATAAGTCGGGATGACACAAACATGTTCATCCTGATCAATCAAAATGCACTCATTATTGTGATATTTGAGGATACTGAGAAGGTGATTGGGGAGCTGGCAATGGTACCACAACCTTTCTCAGGGGATAGAGTAATGTGTCTGTTGAAAGTCAAGGGTTACAGGTGTCTCCTTTTCTTTATTGATGTAGGGAGAGATCCTTCTAGATTTTCTTTCTTTCAAGGGCTACAAGGGAAGAAAAGGCCTCAGTCAAGACGTTTGGCTGCTAGTCTGTTCATAAATAGTCAACAAACACTGGGTGCAGGCGCGAAGAGCCATGGGGCTTGAATTTTTGGGCTGCACGTTTCAGATGTCTCAATATTAAGAGTGGAACTTCCTTGAAGGTGCTGCGCCCTGGGAAAAACACAAACTGTGAATCAGGAATTTTGTTGCTGTGTAAGCACCACTCTTGCCTAAAGAGTGGAAGGTGCGTAAGACATTAGCAGGGAGCCAATAGAGTGTCCTACCTACTGCAAGCAGGCTACTGGTTACAGCCTAGCTTAACTACAGTTACCTCTTACCAGTCCAACTAAAATATTGGAGAGGGAAATTGAGCAGAACCTGCCTATGAGGGCAGCTCAGCGGAAGCAAAAAAGGTAGGTATGCATTCAAAGCAGGCGTGTGAAAAGAAAAAGTACGCAGGCAGTTAAAACATTCCCCACATCAATTAAGGAAAAGAGGATACCTGGGGCCAAGACGCCGTGTATTTGAAGGTGCATCAACTGGAATGAAAAAGTCTTGTGCTGGTTCTGGAGTGTCATCAATGTTTCGCTGAACTATATACAAATATATTTCACTGCAAATAAGGGCATGCATTCTGGTTTCATTTACTGAAATGTTTCGCTGCAAATAAGAGCATTCATTATGGCTTCATGAAATGAACTTGTATAGGAGGAGTCTGCATATAATGTTAAATTTTACTTTTTAATTCACTTTTAATGTTTAATTTCACTTTTTGTAGGGTAGCAGAGAAGCTGGGATGCGTGCCGTGCAATTATGCTTGCTTTTCTGAGGTGGAAGTGCAACGATTACAACCCAGCACGCTCAAAATTCGTATGCTTTTTCTTCTGAGTAAGAGTCTGGTGACAAGAGCTTGAGGGGGGCTCTTCGTTAAGTGGCTGTCCCTCTACTCCCTAGCTGTCCGTGGGTGAGTGTCCCAATTAATTCGACAGTATTAGTGGCGTTACAATATTTTGAAATCTCCTAAAGCTTAAAAGCAAAGTCCAGGGACTGGCGACTAGATGAAGAGACGGGCCGCAACGTTTTTATTTTTGAATTATTACAAAATTACATTATTGCTTATTTTTACCTTGAGAATAATTTGCTTGCGAAGACGGATATCCTGACTCGAACGAATGAGTCGTTCCGTGGGAATCCTATTGAAACTTAAAACCCCTTTTTTCAAATCTTTTTAATACTCCTTGTCATCTCTGTACGTTACGTATACGGTATAAAGTGCACTGAAAGCTAGAGACACTTTAAGTGGCATCTCATTCAATTAAATGATATTAGTAATTTTTCATGAGTGGACTTAGTGTACGAGGTCGAGCGCTATCACTGTACAGAAATTGCCTGAGAAGTGCGAGGACTTGGCAAGCGCTGGAGCCGCAGAATACGGAGCAGGTGGCAGCAGCAGAGATAGAGAGAGAGCCTTTACATTACTGTGGAGTGTCGCACTATCACGATGGATGAAGAGATTTGTCCCCCCCCCCTTGAAAACCCTTACTCTTCCTGCTCCCTTTCGGTTCTGTACAGGAGAGGGAGTACATCCTTACTGAGTCAAAAGCAGCGTTCAGGGCGCATCAGAGCCTGCCCTCCCACCTGGCACTTGAGGAGGCAAGTTGACTGTGATTTCTGAGTGAGCCCAGGGCCAAACTGGGCCCAGGTTCAGAGCGAGCATTTCCCAAAATCTTCGCCCAGTTGCTCACCCTCTCCTGTGCTAATGTGCACCAAATGGGGCTGTTATGCATGCGCATGGTCAGGGCAAGCAGCATAGGCTGGCATTGCTGCAGCTCATGGGAAAGTCTGGAACTGGAACTGAGGCTGCGCTCTCCTCACATTTGCACGCAGCTAGACGCTGGTGAGAAGCGCTACGAATACGCTTGGCATTACCGCATCCCCTACCCAAGGTGTGTGTGTGTGTGTATGTGTGTGTGTGTGTGTGTGTGTGTGTGTGTGTGTGTGTGTGTGTGTGTGTGTGTGTGTGTGTTTGTGTGTGTGTGTGTGTGTGTGTGCACGTGCATGTCAAATGCGTCTGTTTGTCCTGTATCATCTGACTAGTGTGCACTCAAGAGCAGCTTTGGTTGCAACAACAGCAGAAAAATCGCTTAATACCATGCAGGATACCAGTTCATCCTCGATTTCAGAAAAAGTTCCGAGCAGCACCGCTACCTCCTCCTGTGACTTCCAGGTGCAGCATGTGCACACGCATATTGTCTGTGTGTATGCGTGTGTATACGCGCGCGCGTGTGCAAGCATGTGTGTTGTGTTTGTGTATCTGTGTGTGCGCGTGCGTGCGTGTACAGATGTGTGTGTGTATGTGTGTGTGTGTGTGTGTGCATTTGCGTGTAAGTCTGCGCGTACATGGTTGATTGGCTGACTTGTAATTTGAATGAACGCATGCTTGTGCATCTGCATGGATTGGCACAGCTCACTACTCATTCGCACAGCTTCTTACCTCCGCTGCAGGCCCAAGCCAGGAGCCACAAATCCATAGAATCACCCCAAAGACATCTGGAACAAGGTAGCTGCACACACACACACACACACACACACACACACACACACACACACACACACACACACCATCAGCGCCCAAGTTTCACCTCTGGAACTGCTTCACAGTGGTGATAAGGTGTCCCTTACACAGTCATTCGCTTGGAAGCAGTTGGCTTGTAAGACAATGCAAGAAGTAGCGCACCATCCTACTCCAGGTGCATCGCTGGTGCAAGCCTGCTTGCGTCTCACCAGGTGCAGGGGTGTTCTTGCATCTGAGCAACTGCACAAGGCTGGGCAGCCTCATCCCGCACGCCGCATGTTGCGCTTCTCTCCATTCTGCACCTGGCATGCCATGCATGGTGCTCTGCATGCTCTGCCTGCATGCGGTGCACTGTGCACCGTGCACATGAGTCACACAAATCTAGCTGCATGCTGTCCTTGCCAGCACAAAGCCTGCAACATCTTGTCACATCATGTTACACCCCTCTACATGCATGCGGCACACACGTGTGATGCAAATCTTCTACTTGCTGTCCATGCCAGCTCAAATCTTTTGAGCCACACCTCGCAATACCTTGCAACTACCTTACGACACCTCGCAATACCCACCAATACCTCGCAACATCTTGCAACACCTTGCACCCTCTGCTCCTTTCCCCCTGTGCAGGCCCGCTTGACACCGCCCCTCCCTCCCTGGTCAAAAGAATGACGGGCTGCTTGTAGTCCCACCCCCCTGTCTTCTTGCCATTCTTTGACTCAAGACTCCGCTGACCGAAGTAACATGCACACAGAGCAGTATCCTCTGGCACAGCCAGCTGCGGCTGGAGCAGAATCCCCGGAGGAGGTGCAGCAACCGCAGTTGGCCCCTGATGTGACTCAGCATCCAGGGGGCTCGCCTGTAGGCTCGCCTGTAGGCTCGCCCCCCAAGAGCTCCACCCACAGCATGACGGCACCCCAGCAGGGTGTGACCGTGGCCACCTTACACCAGCAGCAGCAGCAGCACGCTGCACACCACAAGCCGCGTGCATCTGATGGGGCCACAGCCTTGGGGCCTGCTTCAAAAAGGCCTCTGTCACCCACGGGGCAGGTGTGCAGGGGTGGGAATGTATGCTGTCACATATGGTGCTGCTGGCATGACCTGCAAGGTTACAAGAGCAAGAGGCGTTCGGCTTACAAGCAAACTGGCTGCTAGCCAGCTTGCATGGTCTTCTGCTCCCTCTGTCTTCCATCAGAATGGGTTATCCAGATTGGAGGAGGGGATCCCTACTGCCGTGAGTAGCTGCTGTTTCTGGAAGAAGAGTGCCTGTTTGCGATTGGGTTGTGCTGCCCCAACGGCCATCTGTTCAAACCACTGACCGTTAGCCTGCTCTTCAGCTCCCTCGTTCCATTGGAGCGTTTTCTTAGTGTTGGAGGGGGGTCTGACTGCCTCGTTCCATTGGAGCATATTCTTAATATTGGATGGGGGATCTGACTGCTTGTGGAACGGAAGACCTTGTCTATATTTGAGCTGTGCCACCCTTGTTGGAACAGGAGTGCTTGTCTGTGTCAGAACTGTGCCGCCCTTTCATGTGCGGCTGCCTGTCACAGCCGCACTTACACCTTCCTCAGCTAGGTGTGCAGAAGGCTAGCGTCCTGGAATGGTTTTATTAAGGCTGAAAATTTAACACTGACTGAGGGTGGAGGCAAGGGTGCTGTATTCCCAGCGTTCACAGTGCAAAGCTTGCCTGAGTCATCTGTATTGGTTATCCAGGCAGGGATGGGTTTTTGCGAATGCCTCGTGCGCTGCCTCATCCCGCGTGGCCCTGCAATGTCTGCAATGCTCACAATGGGAGCCTCATGCATGGCGTGTTTAGGCAAACAGGTCTCTTTGTTGACCTTGTAGCAGGCTCTGTGCACACAACCACAGCCCATTGCATCTACAAAAGCGTCACTGGCAATCAAGGTTGTTCAGTGCGACGGTCTGTGATGAAAAATGCGATGAAATGCGTGGAAAATGCGAGTTCGTCGAACTGTTTGATCGCATGTTTGGTCGTGGAGGGGGGTGGCCGGGACAGGGGTCAGCAGAGCCCATACAGGCATGCCCCGGCCTTCCATCCCTTGACCTTTCAACTTTAAGCGTTGTTAATGAAGATGGGAAGTCCTGATGAGTTAATGTGCCATAACAGGGGCCTTCAGGTGACCTTCT
Source organism: Dunaliella primolecta (assembly GCA_914767535.2). Lineage (NCBI taxonomy): Eukaryota > Viridiplantae > Chlorophyta > Chlorophyceae > Chlamydomonadales > Dunaliellaceae > Dunaliella > Dunaliella primolecta. Next base: position 7,778,950 of record OU611761.1, on the reverse strand, counting down.
GGTGGCCTTCAAGTGGACTTTGCAGGCTGCATTTTGCTAAGGGGGGTAAAAGTTCGACGAGCGGCACTTTCAAAATGCGATAAAATGCGTGCGAGTTGGATAAATAATAATAATAAAATAATAAATAAAGTGCGAGTTGGATAAGTGCGCCGTTCGTCGCACTGAACAACCCTGCTGGCAATGCTGAGGGGGAGAGGCCCTCCGTGACCAAACAAACAGCACCTTGTCCAAGATACCCAACGATATCATCTCGCACAGTTGAATTCCCTGCTCGCACAAATATGTCCGCTCGCCCGCCTTGCTGCAGGACAACACTGTGCAAGCAAGTACACCCAGCCATGCCTCTTCTGCCCAGCAGCAGCAGCAGCAGCAACAGCCAGGGCAGCATCCCCCTCCCCTGTCATCTCAGTCTACTTTCCCAGGTGCGAGCAGCCGAGCAGCGACTATGTCTTTGCCTTTACCGCTCTCCTGTGTTTCCTTTTGAGCTGTGCGCGTCCGCACACACACACACACACACACACACACACACACGCGCACATGTCCATCAGCATGTCACTCCCTTCACTGCCTATTATCGCCTTCCCCTTGTCTCGACGCACAAAACGGCCTCCAGCGCTGTCCTCCAAATGCAATCCCTTTCTGAGCCACTTTACGCTGATGCTGAGAAATGATGCCCATGCTCCGCTTTCACATTGCGCAACAGCTGGTTGATCTGCTGGGTCAATACGCGCTGATGCTAAGCAGTGCATGCAAGTGCCCACTTCACCTTCACTCTGGTCGCACACCATCTGGCTCTTCTGCAGGGCTGACCTCCAGCTATGACCGCGTCATGGCCCACCCTGCCAAGCTGCTGAGCAAGCTCAAGATCGGGAGCAAGCGTAGCACCAAGGCATCACCGGCCGCCCCCGCGCCTCTGCACCCCCACAACAACCTCAGCGCACAGCTGCCATCCTCCGGCAGTGCCACCCCCAAAGAGGGCAGCAGTGCCGCAGATGGGCTGCACCAGGGGCCCGCCTCATCGCCGGGGAACACAGTGTCTGCGTTTGAGGCTAACCCAACAGTGGCAGTGGCAGCTGCGGATGCGGCCAGCAACAGGTGTGTGTGTGTATGTGTGTGTGTGAGAGCGTGTGTGAGCGCGTGTGTAAACGAACTGTAGTTGTAATGCATCAGCTTTGCTCACTGTAACATGCTTGCTTTGAAGGTCATGTTTTGCTTGGCAACTTGTGTACTGCCAGCTCACTTTACATCTTGGTAGGATAGGCTGCAAAGGTAGCAATCCCACCTTACACCATGGAAGCAGCGGTGGCAGGGGCTGCCAGCCCCTGCCAGAAGAGGCCCTAGACTGGCAGGCAGGTTGTCCTGACCGCCTCTGCCAGTGCTGCCTTTAGAGGGTGTGATTTGGGCTGCCTTTGTATTATGAGCAGAGCTGCCATTTCCGTTTACATACGCCGCACATTTTCCGCCACCAGTTTGCAAGGAACATTTGAGACGCATTCCGTGTACATATGGGACTGGCTAACCCTTACTTTGAGTGACTTAGTCCAGCATTTTACCAGGACGCTGTTTACATGCTTCTCACTTCATTGAAAAGCAGGCAACCAGGCCTCCATTTCCGTCCTTCATGTGTCCTTGCAAGCAGGCCTCCATTACCGTCCTTCATGTGTCCTTGCAAGCAGGCCTCCATTACCGTCCTTCATGTGTCCTTGCAAGCAGGCCTCCATTACCGTCCTTCATGTGTCCTTGCAACCAGGCCTCCATTACCGTCCTTCATGTGCCCTTGCAACCAGGCCTCCATTACCGTCCTTCATGTGTCCTTGCAACCAGGCCTCCATTACCGTCCTTCATGTGTCCTTGCAACCAGGCCTCCATTACCGTCCTTCATGTGCCCTTGCAACCAGGCCTCCATTACCGTCCTTCATGTGTCCTTACAAGCAGGCCTCCATTACCGTCCTTCATGTGTCCTTGCAAGCAGGCCTCCATTACCGTCCTTCATGTGTCCTTGCAACCAGGCCTCCATTACCGTCCTTCACATGTGTCCTTGCAAGCAGGCCTCCATTACCGTCCTTCACGTGTCCTTGCAACCAGGCCTCCATTACCGTCCTTCATGTGTCCTTGCAAGCAGGCCTCCATTACCATCCTTCATGTGTCCTTGCAAGCAGGCCTCCATTACCGTCCTTCATGTGTCCTTGCAACCAGGCCTCCATTACCGTCCTTCATGTGTGTCCTTGCAAGCAGGCCTCCATTACCGTCCTTCACGTGTCCTTGCAACCAGGCCTCCATTACCGTCCTTCATGTGTCCTTGCAAGCAGGCCTCCATTACCGTCCTTCATGTGTCCTTGCAAGCAGGCCTCCATTACCATCCTTCATGTGTCCTTGCAAGCAGGCCTCCATTACCGTCCTTCATGTGTCCTTGCAAGCAGGCCTCCATTACCGTCCTTCATGTGTCCTTGCAACCAGGCCTCCATTACCGTCCTTCATGTGTCCTTGCAAGCAGGCCTCCATTACCGTCCTTCATGTGTCCTTGCAACCAGGCCTCCATTACCGTCCTTCATGTGCCCTTGCAACCAGGCCTCCATTACCGTCCTTCATGTGTCCTTGCAACCAGGCCTCCATTACCGTCCTTCATGTGTCCTTGCAACCAGGCCTCCATTACCGTCCTTCATGTGCCCTTGCAACCAGGCCTCCATTACCGTCCTTCATGTGTCCTTACAAGCAGGCCTCCATTACCGTCCTTCATGTGTCCTTGCAAGCAGGCCTCCATTACCGTCCTTCATGTGTCCTTGCAACCAGGCCTCCATTACCGTCCTTCACATGTGTCCTTGCAAGCAGGCCTCCATTACCGTCCTTCACGTGTCCTTGCAACCAGGCCTCCATTACCGTCCTTCATGTGTCCTTGCAAGCAGGCCTCCATTACCATCCTTCATGTGTCCTTGCAAGCAGGCCTCCATTACCGTCCTTCATGTGTCCTTGCAACCAGGCCTCCATTACCGTCCTTCATGTGTGTCCTTGCAAGCAGGCCTCCATTACCGTCCTTCACGTGTCCTTGCAACCAGGCCTCCATTACCGTCCTTCATGTGTCCTTGCAAGCAGGCCTCCATTACCGTCCTTCATGTGTCCTTGCAACCAGGCCTCCATTACCATCCTTCATGTGTCCTTGCAAGCAGGCCTCCATTACCGTCCTTCATGTGTCCTTGCAACCAGGCCTCCATTACCGTCCTTCACATGTGCTTTATTGCCATCCCTTGGTATATCTGGGTATGCACTTTGCGGAAAATACTGGAACCCTCCAGCTTGTGGCCTGCTTCAGCTTCCCAAAAAAACATCTCTACCAAGGGCATGCAGAACTCTTTTGCCCGTCTGCCTTGCGAGCCTCCCTGCTTTCCTGCCCCCTCAACAACCTTAGAAGCAGCAACAACCGTCGGTTTCGCTCACAGTCTTGCTCTTGCTCACCCTCATTCTGTGTCGCTCACGTGCTGTGCTTATTGGGGGCCTGCCTGCAGCCACCATGCATGGGTCTACGACTGGCTTGATGTGTTAAAATAGCTGTTCCTGAGCATTACCATCACACGGTCAGAGGAGACTCAGGGTTGTGCAGTTTGTGACCGGCAAGGAAGCCTAATCTACTGTCTGTTGCTAACACAATTGCTTGAGCTCGCACCAGCACGTGTCGCTCATGCTGTGATGTGTGCGGTGGACTGCTTGCAGCCGCCATGGGTCCAGTACCGGTTTGGCCCGGAAGCGCAGCCTGCTGTCCAATACCAACGCGGGCCAGGGGAGCTTGAGCGTGGAGGTGCCGCCCCCGCCAGCCTCCTTGCAGGTGAGAGCTGGTGTGCTGCCTCTTCACACTTTACATCACTCTCTTTAGTGTGGCATTGATTTGTGGCATTGAGGGATCGTCATGCGCAGACTGTCCAGTCTGCCCTCAGACAGGGGTCCGACAGGGGGCCAAGCTTTTGTTGGAATGATGTTGGAATGCTAGGACCATAAGCTAGGTTAAACAGCAGGGAGATGAGTCGTATGCAGGTTTAGGGGGTTTGAGCCGTTCATATTTCAATGCACAAAGTATGCAAACATCGTGTGCATACGCGTTTATGGTGTCAATTTGGGAGGGAGGATTTCAGGTGAGAAAGACCCCTTGGGAGGCACCCCAGCAACTCACCCAACCTTCCCAAGGCATATGCAATGAGAACATGTTGAACAAGCTCAGAAGTCTCTGGGGCCTCTTAGGTCCCAATGAGGGGAGGGCTGACGGCATCAGGTTGGGTGAAGAAGCGTGGCGGATTTCATGGTTTCTGGGGCTTGTTTGAAAGAAGTCTAGTTTACATGGCGCCCCGCAGAGAGTTTTTATGATGCTCCAGCAGGTGCAATCGTGGATATGCTCCCATTCATGGAATGGTATAGGTGCAGGACCAAGGAGGCCCCATCCGCTGCCAAGGAATGGTGAGTAATGGCTTGGGGAACGAGAGGCTCAGGGCATGCAGGACAGGGCATGCAGGACAGGCCTGTGCAGAACAAGACAGGATATGCAGGACAGGGCATGCAGGACAGGGCATGCTAGGTCTGGCCTGTGCAGGCACTGATAACGCCCACAGATGACGCATTTTTTTAACATCTGGCCAACATCCATCTTTAGCAAACGCCGCACCAAAACGTCATGTGTTATGGAGTGTTTGCACAGGCGCTTCACAAATGTTCCTGTGAAACGGAGCGCCACAAACAAGCTGTTTATTTAGAACATAGAGTCTGTGAGTGGGGGTCAGACAGCGTGAGTTCCAGGCAATGCTGATTCGCTCGAAGCAATTTCATTGGAAAATGTACGCAATCTGGGGATGCGGTGTGCATGCTGGTCTATTCGGCTCTGTTCAGAGATAATCGCGCACGCGCACACGCACACACACATACACACACATACACACACACACGCACACACACGCACGCACATATACACACACATACACACACACTTGCAGGGTTTCTCCTCTGCACAGCCTGGGCACTCCAGCTCCACTTACCACCCCTCTCCCTCTTTAGGCGGAGGGCCTTTGTCCGCTGGGTCCAGCAGCATCCCCTCAACAGGCAAGGGCCGCCAGTTATCACATCATCTGCACTACTGGAGCTTTCCTGGACGTTTATATCTCTGGTGACCCCAGAGGGTTCTAATTTCAGGAAAATTGGGAAGTTCTGTATCAGGAAATTTTTGTGTGACCCCTCTGTCTTTTTGGTGACAGGATGATGCCTTCCAGTCTGTCCAATTAGACAGAGATTAATGCCATGACTCTTGCATGCAAGCAGAGTCAGAAAACAGGCTTCTGAGCAGAGGAAGCCTGCCAGCGCGCATAGAGGGAAGCTCATTCCAACGGCTGGGCCCCCTCCTTCTAGGCAAAATGGGTGTCAAAAAGTCAGCCGCATAGCTTGCTCAACCCTGAACCATCTCAGGACTTGACACATGCTTGGACAGTGTTGTTGCGCTTCTGTCCTCCTTTTGTGCTCAGCCTTGCTATTTGTTGATGCCAAGCTCTTTGAGGAGGTGCTTAGAAGGGGCTGTAGGGCGTAGGGAGTGCCGGCAGGAATTGTTTTGCAGGGGCCAGCACTCTTTTGGGGCCTCATGGCTCAGCTCATCATGCCAGCGATGGCACGTGCTAGCAGTCAGTCGGTTTGACTGGAGGCCTTTTTTGCTTGTAATGTAATGAAATGTAATGTAATGTGGGCACCTATGCTGCAGCGATGGCACGTGCTTGACCAACAGCCCTTTATCCCAGCATGCTTTGCTTCACGGCAGCACCTTGCATATGCTGCAACACCTGCTTCATACCAAAAGGCTCATGTCTTTCAACCCGAATAAGGAATTTTGCAGCAAGGCTTCATCTTCTGGCACAATTGTGGTGTGCCTTGATGCCAGCAGGTGCGCACACAAACACGCGCGCATACACACACGCGCGCACACACATACACACTCACACGCATGCACGCACACGCTGCAGGCCCACGTATGTCCAAGTCTGGCAAGGGAAAGAGCAGTGCTGGCGCTCATGCGGCCGCTGGGGCAGCAGTGGGGGGGGGATCAAGCGGAGACGAGGCTCTGTACCACCACAGCTTCCTCATGGGTATGTTGGGAGGGCAGGGTTGGAGTGTGGCTCAGCATGTGTGTGTGTGTGTGTGTGTGTGTGTGTGCGGGCGTGCGTGTGTGTGTGCGCGCGCGTGCGCGTGCGTGCGTGTGTGTGAAGGGGTGAAGGACCACTGTGTGAGTGGGGTTCATGTCAGGAAATACTTGGGTTTTCATTTGGGGAGTGAGGCCACAAGCTCTGGCTCTTTTTACACGTGTGCTGGTTCAGCTGTCTTTTAGAAGATTGCGAAGCACATGGGACTGCCCTAATCAAGCTGCTTGTGGTTACAGATAATTAAGGCTTTGGGGGTCACGGTGCGGGTGAGGGAGATATGTGAAGGAATTCAGCCCTCTGGTGCCTCGCAGCACACAGCTGATCCTAATCATCCTAATCAAACTGCTTGTGTGTGTGCGTGTGTGCGTGTCTGTGCAGGTAACCATGGCTTTGGTGGTCATGGTGCGGGTGAGGGAGACGTGGAGGAATTCAGCCCTGGTGCCTCGCAGCCCCACAACCCCTTGGCTCCGCTGCTCACGCCCTTCCGCTTGATGGCGCCTGTGGCCCACAAGGTGAGTGCATGCAGCACGCAGAGGCACGTGCGTGTGTGCATGTGTGTGTGTGCGTGCGTGTGTGTGTGTGTGTGTGTGTGTGTGTGCGTGTGTGTGTGTGTGTGCGATAGACACATTCAGCTGCGGTTGGGGTATGTGGATGTGCATCATGGAGTGTATCATGGGATGTGTCTGCTTTGACACAAGTGCACGCTTGCTTGTTGTGTGCAGGCTTCCAGCAGAGTGATGAACCCTCTTTGACCCCCATAAAATGTTTTGTAGAGATTCTTGTGTGGTGCCTTGGTCCAGGTCTCCTCTTACTGAAGTGAGGCGCTTATGTGTGAAGCGGGGTGCTTGTTTTCGAAATGAGGTGCTCTTGTGTGACCCTATGGTTCAGGTCTCCAGTAATTGAAGTGAGGTGCTTATGTGTGATGCAGGGTGCATGCATTTTTAAGTGAGGTGCTTTTGTGTGACTCCTTTGTCCAGGTCTCCTATTATTGGAGTGAGGTGCTTTTGTGTGACGCCTTGGTCCAGGTCGCCCATAACTGAAGTGAGGTGTGGGGGGCACCTGTTCCGGTCGCAGAGTTGTTCATCAGTGTTCATCAGTGTGTGCTTGCCACTCGCTTCCTCGGAGGCCATTGCCGCTGCCAAGGCAGACATGAAAAAGACCTGCAAGTCAGTAGTGTTCATCAGTGTGTGCTTGCCACTAACTTCCTCGCAGGCCATTGCGGCTGCCAAGGCAGACATGAAGAAGAACTGGAAGTACACCACAGCCCACACTCGAGGCATTCATGCTGGCACAGGTAGGGGGTGAGAGGCAAATAAGCAGGCAGGTGGGGCATGTGGGCATGTTAGGGTGCGTCCACGCAGGGGCACATTGAGAGCTGAGGAACAGGTGCCGGTCGAGAGACCTGTGTCTGAGGCATTCATGATGACGCAGGTACGAGGTGAGAGGCATCTGTGCTGGTTGAGAGGCACAGGTACAAGGTGGCAAGGCATCCATGCAGCTGAGGGGCATTTAAGCACGTTTAGAAACATCCACGCAGGGGTATGTTGAGAGCAGAGGCGAGTGCATTTCAAAGGTGGAGAGGCATCCATGCAGATGCTGGTGGCAAGCTGAGGCTCTGGCTGAGAAATGCTAGGTGTGAGCCCATGCCGTGTAGGCTGCCATGAATGCTGCTGACGGCTGCTTACGCGTGAGCCCATGCCATGTAGACTGCCATGTCGACTGTTCAGCTGTGCGCCGAGCAGGCCCACATTCCTGTAAAGCATGTGGATACATCACATACATTACGGTAAATACAGCATTGTTTTTGCCAGACGCAGGGTTTGCTTCACACATACACACATGCACGCACACGCACGGACACATGTGCGCACGCGCACACCTGCAGATGGGGCAAGCGACATCACCATGCCTCCCATGGGCTACATGTGGCTGTGGCTGGGCAGCTTCAAGCGCTGGCAGCGGCGTTTCTTTGTGGCTTCAGAAGCGCCTGGCCTCCTGCTTATCTACAAGCGGTCCAGCCTGAAGGGCAAGGTGGGAGGGTCTGAGAGCTCATGCACACATTACCCAAGTGGTTAGGGGTGGTACGTACCTTGTAAACAGGGCGACCTCAGAAGCGCCTGGCCTGCTCTGCTTATCTACAAGCGGTCCAGCCTGAAGGGCAAGGTGGGAGGGTCTGAGAGCTCATGCACACATTACCCAAGTGGTTAGGTGTGGTACGTGCCTTGTAAACAGGGCGGGCTCAGAAGCGCCTGGTCTGCTCTGCTTATCTACAAGCAGTCCAGCCTGAAGGGCAAAACGGAAAGACCTGAGGTGCACGTAGTAAAGCATGTGAGGGATGTTGCTTTGAAAGCAAGGTTGGTTGCAGAGAGCGCATACTATGCTTTTCAATGAGCAGAAGGGTTATATTCCCTTTTTTGTGTGTGTGCTTGCATGCACTCCTCAGCGAGCGCACACGCACACGCGCGCGCACGTACATACACACGCACACACACATACACACACAAGCAGGTGTGGAGCATCAGCCTTCGCGATGCAGTGTTAGAGGCTGACGAAAGCAACCCCAGGCAGCTCAAGATCAGTGCCCCACAAGGTCAGTTTTTTTTAGGCATGTGTTCAGAGGTGCCACAGGTCCACAGGGCGCATGTAGCAGAGAGCCAGGCAAAATGAGGCAAAGTGCACGGCCTTTTTTGCGCCACATGAAAGGGGCATGTTTTGGTTTGAATTCTTGTTTTCAGTTGAAATGCCGTGCTGCAAGGAAAGGGGCAAATTTTGCTGCGCGCTCTTGTCTACTGCTTGTACCAAAGAAAGCAAGGTTGGAGAGACAGTGCTTGAGTGTTTGTTCCACTGATGTTAAGCTGTACAAGCACATCTAGTGCGATTTTAGAAGGGTGTGTTCCGCTAGCAGCACCAAGGCAGCCTGAATAGGAACCTGCAATGAGATTTGAAGAAACATGTGCTCATTATGGGTGCGGAAATCTTGACCTGCTCCACCTCTATCTTCTGCGCCTTTGCCTACCCTGCTGCTGCAGGAGAGATCTTCCTGCGCACGATCAGGTCCGCTGACCGCGAGAAGTGGCTGCAGTGCCTGCAGAACAGTATTGAGGTGTACAAGCAGAACCAGATGGTGGTGGAGGTGCTGAAGAACAAGGGGCTGCTCAACCAGGTGTGTGTGTGTGTGTGTGCGTGCGTGCGTGCGTGCGTGCGTGTGTGTGTGTGTGTGTGAGCAGGCTGGCTACAAGCTGTGTGTTTTGGGGTGGGGGGTTGGGGGTTGGGCTGGGAATGCAATGGCTTCCCGCAGGCTGGCATGAGTCATAATGGCTTATGGTGCTGGGGGTCTTGGGATGAGGGAGGATACGGGTGGCACAAGCTGTCTTGCCAGATGACATTTGAAGTGGGGAGGCGTGGGAAATAGGTGGGTTAGGCAATACCAGGCTGGGGCCGGTGCTGGGATTTGTGGTCCTACTGAGTCAGGATTCCATTTCATTTCAGGCAGTGGATGAGTCAGGCAGTGCCAGGCATAGATTAATGCAGGAATCAGCAGTCCTACTTACTCAGGGCTAGGCTGTGCGGGGTTGGGCAGCGCAGGAAATTGTGTGAGGGTCAGGCAGTGGAAGGGTTGGGCAGCGCAGGAAATTGTGTGAGGGTCAGGCAGTGGAAGGGTTGGGCAGCGCAGGAAATTGTGTGAGGGTCAGGCAGTGGAAGGGTTGGGCAGCGCAGGAAATTGTGTGAGGGTCAGGCAGTGGAAGGGTTGGGCAGCGCAGGAAATTGTGTGAGGGTCGGGCAGTGGAAGGGTTGGGCAGTGCCAGGTGTGGATCGGTGCAGGTGAGGGCATACCCTGCAACGCATGCCTGGTACTGCGCCTTGTCTGATGGGTCCATTGACAGGGGCACCCCCTCAAATGTTGATGGGTCCAGCTTTGCCTCGCAATGCCTCTGCTTCTGGTGGGTCCATTGACAGGGACACCCCCTGGAATGCCCGGGATCAGCTCTGCCCTCTTGCCACCTGAAAGCCTGATTGCGGCACTCACAGAGCCATGCGCTGCATGCTCTGGCATGTGAGCATCATGCCGCTGCACCAAATTCACATGTCCAGGCTCAGCCTTGCCTTGCCTCCTGTAAGCCCAAGTGCTGCACCCATGCGCTGCATACTCTGGCTTTTGAGCATCAGGCTGCTGCACCAAATTCATATGTCCGGGCTCAGCCTTGCCTTCTGAAAGCCAGATTGCTGCACCCACAGAGCGTCCATGCGCTGCTCGCTCTGGCTTGTGAGCATCACGCCGCTGCACCAAACCACACCCTCGTCAGCAGTGTGCGTTGGCACTGCTGTTCTGCCATCTGCATACAAGGCCAGGATGCCAACTCTGCGGCACCAGGGAGTGGCATGCCCTGCCTATCAACAAGCATTAGTAGCACATTTCTAATGGCATCGCCATCCGCCCATCTGTATGCAGGGCCAGGATGCCGACCCCGCAGCACCACGGAGCGGCACCCCTGCCCTTCCCCTGCCAGAGGTGGCAGACATGGATGTGGAGCAGCGGCGCAGGTGTGTGTATGTGTGTATGTGTGTGTGTGTGTGTGTGTGTGCACTTTCATGTCTGTTGCAAAGCTGGAACGCTCGTTTGCATGTGTGCACAAGCTCCCTCCATTTCGGCATGGCCAAATTTCCACATCGCAATCTTTGTAAGTACATGGCTTTGGCCAACCTTGTGCATGCGGGTTCCATTACCTGACAGCAGGGCAGCTGGCCCAGGGGCGCCAGAGTGCACACACATATTGTGAGTACATTGAGCCATGTCACATTGAGCCAAGTGCATGCATGGACGCCTGCATGTGCATGCAGGATCCGGTACCTGACAGCAGAACGGCTGGCTCAGGTAGCCCCCTTTCAAGCAGAGATGGAGCGCCAAATGGTGGAGCTCAGCGCCAAGCTACAAGGAGCAGCCACAGGTACTGAAACTTGTGCACCTTTGAGTGCCCCGCATGTACCTGTGGTTGTATGGTGCTCATGTGTTGTGAGGCTGGGTGGATGATGCGTGTGAAATGAATGTGGGACCTGTGCGCACACATGCCATGTGGAATGCTGGAAGGTGGTTGTGTCACTGCTCCTGGTGTTTAGTCTCCCCATCCTCCCTCCCATTCCCTATGATCTTGGTGGTGGTGATGAAGATGAAGTGGGAAGACGGAAGACAAACTGTTCTCCTGCCTCACGCCTCTTCCCCCCTTGCCATCAGAGACTTCCAGGTCTGTGCCTTGTTCTCTGCTTGTATTATCCCTATCCTATACTCCTGCACAGCTCAGCTGCTGGCATGCCTGAACAGGCAATCTGGGAAGAGGCACCCTGTCTGCACCCACTGCCAAAACTTCGCAGGCGCCACCTCCTGTCTGCCTCTCTGTCTCCTGTGGCAAACACAAGGTTGTTTGCCATACGCCTGCCTTCCCACGCTGACAGGGGGGGGCCCACACAACGACAATGTGGTGCCTTCTCAACGTGCCTTCCAGTGACAATCATAAGGAGTACCACAGGGCTTTGCTTCCCACGTGGTACCTTGTGCGCTTGGGGCCATCTGCTTTGCCTGTAGCTGGCCTCTGTGTCATGCTCAGTGGATCAGTCAGCGAGGGGACACTGGAGTGGAAGGCCTCAAGCACAGCAGGGGTCAAACCATGAAACTGGGCATTCAAACGAGAGCACCCAAAATCAGCAAGTGTTGCCATAAGGTCCTCAGCTCTGCAATGTTACAAATTATGTTGCACCACTGATACCTCCTCGCAACGCCTGCTCCCCGCTTCAACGCCTCATGCTCTGTCTGTTTGCCAAGCGCAGGCATCGCTGGGAGGTCTCAGCCAAGTGTGACCGCTGACAACACCTTCTTCAGCCCACCAGATCTCTGCTGCATCCTTGCAACCCTCTCAACAAGTGCCCTGTGCTTGCCAAGTGTGACCGCTGACAACACCACCTTCAGCCCACCAGATCTCTGCTGCTTCCTTGCAACCCTCTCAACAAGTGCCCTGTGCTTCCCATTTGCCATGCGCAGGCTTCGTTGGGAGGTCCCAGCCAAGTGTGACTGCAGCCAAGACCCTCTCCAGCCCGCCCGACTTCCTTGCCGCAGGTGCCACGCATAGGAAAGGAAAGGTGTAGGTAGCTTACCTGCCTACAAGGGCTTAGGTAAAGCAAAGCAGTGCCTGTAACCAAACCAACCTAGAATAGGTGTGTCATCTGGGAATGGAAAAGCCCCGTGCCAAGTTCTGGAGTACCGTGCCTAATGTGGATCATTCCGCACCCCCCAAAATATTATATATTTTATGGATCCTGCCTAAATCCCGCACACCTCCCTCAGTATTTATTCTTAAGTTTCCCGCCTGTTCCCGCAATCAGCCCCCTTTGGCCCCAACTACTGCATTACGTGCTCCACGCTGCTCCTGCATGTAGAAACTTGCGAGGATTGGCCAGCATGCAAAATTTTGCCAGGATGGCAAGGATTGCACTAGGATACTGTTCAAAAGCTCATGAAAGTTGCACACGCTGCTCCTAAATATGAAGACCTGCTCAGCTGCTGAAACTCATTGGCCTGTTCCATCTACCGCTGCTGCTCAATGGGAGAGGGCTTCAGGAAGCTTCCTATTCCTGGCTGTAGACGCCCCACCGGCGCTTCTAAAATCATGCCCAAACAAATCTCAAAAACAATTATTCTTCACTTTTACGCACATTCCCGCATGCTAAAAAATAATTAAATTTCAGGTGTCCAGTCATCCCGCACCCCTCAAAAACATTATTTTTGCGGGATGATATACACCTTGTACGGTATTAACTGCTGCAAACAGGTGCAACTCCCAGGAGCTCACTTGGGGAAGACCCTCAAGGGTGCCCTAAGCAGCAGGAGCAGCAGCAGCATGACCAGAAGCAGCAGCAGCCGCAGCAGGAGCAGCTTGAGGCAAGGCAGTCAAAAGATGGACGAGATGATGCTGGGCATCCTGGGCGTCAGGTGGGCATTCCTGTGGCGTTTTGGATAACTAGGTTGACATTCCCATACCTGTACTATAGATGGCGGAAAGTTGTCTTCTGGACCACAAAGCTTCAGGGCAGCGCAGGGTAGAAAAGCCTGCCTCGGTGACAAAGGGAGCCAAGTTGGACTCTCAAGCCGTGTCGCCTTGACGAACCTTGCCTGCCGGACCTTCCTTTTGGTTTTAAGTTCTTTGGTTGAATGCCATTGCAAAGCTGCCCTGTAGAGCGTCACCGTCTGTGCATTTACTTATCTGTATATAAATATTGCCTGGGATTTACGGCCTATCAAAATGGCTCGTAAAATGAGCTGGAGCTGCCCCAGCACGCCCTTCCACTCATAGCAAGAGATACCTCTTTGCCAAAGAGCTGATATTGCAGCTGCTCCTTGGTCAAAATCACCCTCCTGAATCAACGGCTCTGTGCAACACATTCTAGACATGCAAATGTGTTTGTGTTTCTGATCTTCAGCAGCAAAGCGTGCAGCCATGGTGGCGGGTGCCAGTGCAGGGCAAGCGGAAATTTTGCGGAGGAATGCATGAACAGTGAGATGCTCTGATCCAACGCAGGACTCAGGAAGCCCAGGAGCATCTTTTGCACCAAGCATGCTTTGTATTAAACATACCTTGATTTGAACGCAGCTTGATTGGCAGTGAATCCCAAACAGACATAGCGAGGCATGCATGCAGCAAGGACCTTCCACACGCTTCTCAACGGTGCTCACCATGCAAGCAACCCCATGCAGCTGCCATGGCTCAGAAAGCAGCCCATGATCTGGAGCCGGCCCCCATGGCTGATGCTTACACCTGTCTCACCTCCCGCATCGACATTTTTGGGCACGCGCAGAACGGTACACAGGCCCTCTCAGGCGACTCTCATAGAGATGCAGCTGCCTTGGCTCAGGCCGTAGCCCATGACCTGAAGCTGGCCCCCATGGCCGCCGCGGCTGCTGGCGTGAGCACCACCTCAAATCCAGACTGCTGCACATATGTGGGCGACAACGACGCGAGCAACTTAGGAGGCTTTGCTGGTGCGTGTGCGCGCGTATGAGTGTGCTAGTGAGTGAAGGGCTCAGCAGGTAGTGATGGCAAGGTGTGTGATTGAGTGGTGGGCTTGAGGTATGGCAGCAACGTGAGTGAGGTATGGGCTCAGCAGATGATGTTGGAAATGTGTGTGTGTGTGTGTGTGTGTGTGTGTTGGGATGGGCTCAGCAGGTGATGATGGTGGCAATGTGCATGAGGGATTAATGGGGTTCACAGATGATGATGGTGATGATGGTGATGACGTACAAGCACTGTGTCAATGATGATGAATAGAAAGATTGCCATGCAAAAGTATTCATGGGCACACACACACATACACACAACACACACACAACACACACACAACACACACACAACACGTGCACGCACACACACACACACACGCACACATATCCAAGTCCACGCATTCACATCCACACAGCATGCATGCAAGCTTTGATGCACCCAAACAAGCGCACATTGCATGCGCACACAGCAGGACACATACACACACACATACACACAGATTTCTGTTCTGCCCAAGCTCAGCTGAGGGCCCAGGGCAAGCCTCTTCAGTCTCAGAGCATCCAGCAGGTGAGGGGACAGCGCCGCATGTATGCTTTCAAGCCTGCGCCTCTGCCTGTGAGGTGGTCAGATTAGAAGATGTTCACACAGCTCTGAAGGCCCTGATTGACTTTCTATGGTACATTGGGCAGCACCTGACCATGGCTCTTATGCTTTTGCCGCTTCTCTTGCCACACTCTGCCATTTACATGCTGTGCCTTTGCACCATGCAGACCCTGTCGCCCATTATGCCATCCTTCTTCTGTCGCTTGCCATGCTTCCACGCCCATTCCATCCACACACTCTGCCGTTGGTACTTACCATGCAGACCCTGTCGCCCATTCTGCCATCCCTCTTCTGCCACTTGACATGCCACACCCCACTCTGCCCTGTCATTGTTCTCCTGCTCCTGCCACTTGACATGCCTACACCCCACTCTGTCCTGTCATTGTTCTCCTGCTCCTGCCACTTGACATGCCTACACCCTACCCTGTCCTGTCATTGTTCTCCTGCTTCTGCCACTCGTCCTGCCCCACACCCCATTATGTTATGCCCTGCTATATATCCTGCCATCCGCCTTCTTTCACTTGCCATGCTTCCTGTTCCCTGGTGGCCCATCTGAGTGCTATAGGCTTCCTTCCGTTTGGGAGTGTTGCATTTATGTTTGGATAAAGCGCTTTTCAGCACCTTCTGTGTTTTGGTAAAAAGTGATCAGGCCACGCACCTGTGTGCTGTACGTCACGCCAATCAGCGCCTTTAGGTCACACACCTGCGTGCCATACCTCACGCCAATCTACACCATTAGGTCATACACCACGTGCAATACTCCAACAGGCGCATTGTTCGGGTGGTTCGCAGGGGTGCAGTCTGGATGCAAACGGTAAACAGCGCACTGTGTTTGCTTCATGCAGAGCGCGCAAATTGTGCAGGCTACCTGGACTGCTGTTGCAGTTGTGCTCCTACTAAACTTCTGCAAAGCAAGGCTCCTTCTGGGTCATGGCTCCGGGCTTGCTGGTTAAGGGCTCCCACCAAAGCAGGGCTACTACTCCTGCCCATATGCCCTTATGCCCATGGTGCACTCACCGCCTTTCTCCCCCTCCTCTGCTGATTGGGATGCTGCTTGGCAACCCTCACACACCTCCCTGCCTGCACCTGCAGCATCAGCAGCAGGCAGATCATGCTCATGCCACCAGGGCGCCACTGTTTCAATACAAGTACTGCTGCTGCATGGCGCTACCCATCACACGATCTCTTGGCTTCCACCTGCTGCCAGCGGAACTATGGTATTCTGGTGGCGAAAGCATGATTGAATGAACACTGCTTGAATTGATACCAATCCTCCTGCTGCTGCACAGTACCACCCATCACACCGCCTTTCTGCTTGCACCTGTTGCAGGTTCAACTGTGGCAGCCTGGTGGTGAAAGTATGAACAGATCACCACTGTGTCATTTGAAACGAATTCCACCTGCTGCTGCATTGGTACCACCCATCTCACAGCCTTCCTGCCTGCACCTGCTGCTGGTCATGCTCTTGCCGCCAAAGCCACCGCTTTAACCAGCTAGCCTCAACCCACACAAATTGACCTGCTACTACTACAGCTGCAGACATACAGTGAGTTAATTGGGGCCATGCGCTAGGCTTCCACTCAGAGGCTGTGCGCACTGTGCAGCTGGAGATGGAGAAGTGATCAGCTTGCGTCAAAGCCACTGCTTAAACCAATTCAGTTTCAACCCACACAAGTTTACCTGCTGCTGCTACCACTGCTGCAGGCATACAGCAAGTTGATCGAGGCCATGCGCTGCGGCTTCCACTCAGAGGCTGTGCGCACTGTGCAGCTGGAGATGGAGAACTTTGCGCTCAACAGGTATGTGTACACAATTGTGTGCGTTTGATAGCTCACTTTGCCAAGGAAAGAGAGGGGCACTGCCAATCACCCTCCTGGTCCCCATTGGCCTTCCTCCTTCTATCCTCTAGAGGAGGCTGTTTGCAATGTTCTTGGCCCAAGGTCTCCTTTTCTATTTCATTATGTGAGGAGCGCTTCACTGCCTATGTTGCTTTTTTTTCTTTTGCTGTATGTGTGTGCATGTGTGTGTGTGTGTGCGTGCGTGCGTGTGTGTGTGTGTGTGCGCGTGTGTGCATGTGCGTGTGTGTGCGGGCGCTGTTCCCTGGAGGTGGCATGTGCGGTGCAGAGTTCTTCGCATGAGTTCTTTTGCACCAATATGTGCACAGCAAGCCTTGGATAGCTCTCATGATGAGGACAGGCCATGGTGACATACTGCACGTGATGCTAATAGAAGTATGCACTTTTGTGTAATCATGCCCATGCCTTCTCACCTTTCATGTTTTCTCCTGGTGCCCCCTCGATTATCAATTTGTTCCTCTCACTATTGCCCCTTCCTACAAGTTTTGACTTCTAGCTTTAAAAACCCTACTCTTGCCCTCTCCTTATGTGTGCTCCTCCCCGGCCCTCTTCTTCTGGTGCAGGATATGCCTTAAGCCTTCACTCTTCTTCTGGTGCAGGACGCGCCTTCAGCCACCACTCTTCTTCTGGTGCAGGACGCGCCTTCAGCCACCACTCTTCTTCTGGTGCAGGACGCGCCTTCAACCACCACTCTTCTTCTTGTGCAGGACATGTCTTTGGCCACCACTCTTCTTTTGGTGCAGGACTCTCCTGCAGCAGCGGGCAAGCACCTCCTCACGCCCCCTCCTCCCCCTGTTGTCTCATCCTTTTCGTGCCTCTTGCTCCTCAAGATCCTTGTGGCCTGCCTTTGTGTTGTTCTGTTGTCACACCCAAACTAGTAGGAAGAGCATGGTGAGGAGGCAGGTAAGGAGGCAGGGTCACACACCCAAGCCTGCCTATGCATTTGCCTCCTCACCATGTTCTCCCTAGTAGTGCCTCCCTTTCCCCCTGATCACGACTTTGCCTCTCTCACTCTTGCCCTCTCCTCATGCCTGGCCCTCCCCATCCCTCGTCCCCTATAGTAAAGAAGAGCGATTTCACTACAGCAGCAGGCCATCACCTCCTCAAGTCTGTTCATCACCATGTCTCTTCCTCCTCATGCCTCTTTGTGCCCTATCCTTGACATTCCTTTTCCTCCTTGTGTTCCTTCCTTTTTGAGTCTGTGCTCCTCCCCTTCCCTCCTTGTGTGGCGCAGGACAGTGATGCACCTGCAGCAGGCCAGCACCTCCTTGCGTCTCTTCATCACCGCATTTCTTCCTCCTCACGTCTCTTCTTTTTTTTTACAGGGGAAGTATGTTTTCCCTTGCCACACCTCTTCCTCCCTGTGTGCCTTCCTCCTGAAGCCTGTGCTCCTCCCCTTCACTCTTGGTGTGGCGCAGGACGGTGGCGTACTTGAAGCAGCAGGCCAGCAGCCGCACCCGCGCAATGGACCGCATGCGCGGTTCCAACAACAGCAGACCTGATCTCAGGGCAGATGGCACGCCCTCCACGCCCATGACCAAGCAATCGTGGCAGAACCCCGGCAACTACAATTCACCAGGGAGCGGCTTGGTGGGTCATGTACTGCTGGTGCTGCTGTCTTGTAGCACTGTAGGTGGTGCACCATGGGTGCTCACATCCATGCTGGGTTGCTCCATGTGTCGGTGCCTCAACTGCAGGAGTTGACGTGAAGTCTGTGTGTGTGTGTGTGTTTGTGCGATGCTGCCGTTTGCATTTTCCTGGTGCATTTTCCGGCACACTGCAGACATGCCCACCCGCACTCATCTGATTGAGGGCTGCTTTTGTGGATTTTGTTGGACATGCAAACCATGGAGCGTCCAAATTCTGAGAAACTGAGGCATGATGGCAACCGCATTCTACCTCAAGTGAACAGCCTGAAAAGATAGAGCAGTTGTGTGCTGAGTATGCATCATTTGAGGTTTTGTGGATGCCTTGATAAGCTCATGCACTGTGCATGCCCTTGTTTGTCATATTTGCTCCTGCAACGCACGCCTCTGTTATGTTCGTGTTTACAGCTTCCACTGTTGCAATCTTGCTTTCACTGTGCATGCCTTTCTGCCGTTTCTGTCTCTTTCGCGTGTTGCTCTCATCCATGCTGCCAGTCCATCAAGATTCAAAGTGCTCCCAATACTTTGTCTTTACTCTGAACCCCCCCTGTCCCTTGTGCAGATGAGGGAGAGCTCTGGGCGCATGGTGAGTGCTGCTGGAGCCATGCATGGGCTCTCTTGTGTGTGCATAACAGCATCGTAACAGTGAAGGATCGAGCTGCAGCTGGAAGCCAAGTCTTATGCACACAATGCTAAAATGTGGATGTTCGGGCTCAGCCAGAGGATGAGTAGTGCATTTGGACACGCACAATTAGAGGCCTACACAAGTAGTGCGGGACTTGTGCACAACTACTGGCATGCACACAATGCCGAAAGTCGATGTTCGGGTTCAGCTAAAGGATAACTAATGCATATGGACACGCACAATTAGGGGCATATGCACACCTGGTGCTGGCCCAAGCCCTCTGTTGTCACTCCTGTTGGTTATGCAAGGCAACAACAACTGTCAGCACTCCGCACTCAGTGACGAGCCAAGGCCCTTCATGTCTTCCCATGAGGCTTGCTTGGGTCTTTTCTGAGGAGGGGTGTTTTGAAGTGATGAATCTCTCAGCATGGAAACATGGACCATCTCGCTGGTAGAGGATGCCCTTGAAATGTAGCCCAGAAGTTCAGCTTGCTCGGCTCCTACGGCGTGTTGGCTGTGTCGCGTCACCAAGGAATCTGCTGCATCCGCTGGCTGAAGTGCATGTGTCTCCAAGTGCAACATGTACGCTTGCCTGGATGCGCATGCTGGCCCTCTGCATCTGCTGTGACATCATAGTGCTTGAATTGTTGTGTGTCATCATGGATCAGCTGCGTGAGTGGTGTGCGTTGGACAATCCTGTCCTCATCGTGATTTGTTTGTTCTTGTCTCCTTGATCTTGATGTTAGAGCAAGTATGTGCTAATCGTGGTGTGCATGGGACAACCCTTGTCATGACCTAGTTGTTTCACTCCCTGCATCTTGATGTTTTGAACAAACATGTGCTCACCATTCTTGAACTGGGGTGTGCAAGAGGACTTCACCTCCGTCAGTGTCTCATTACCTCTGTGACTAAGTGGTTTTGATGGTGCCTTTTACACTTATTAAGGCCCCAGCGTGTTCTCTAGGTGTGCAGGATGACGCTGCCTGCTCCTCATGGCACTTTCTACCATGCCAAGTAGTGCTCTTGATGCTGCCTGCTCCCATGGCGCTTCCTACCATGCCAAGTAGTGCTCTTGATGCTGCCTGCTCCAAATGACACTTCCTACCATTCCAAGTACTGCTCTTGATGCTGCCTGCTCCCATGGCGCTTCCTGACATGCCAAGTACTGCTCTTGCTGCTACCTGCTCCACATGGCACTTTCTACCATGCCAAGTAGTGCTCTTGATGGGGCATTCCACAGCTCCAAGCATGTGCTCTTGATGTGCAGGACGATGCCGCCTCCGTTATGACTGCGGACGAGGATGCGTTCGACGTCACAGAAGCGTTCGACGAGGGCGTGGACTATGGGATTCTGGATGACGACGATATGGATGAGCCAACAGACAATGAGGACGTAAGTGTGTGTTTGGGGGGGGGGGGAGGAAGGGGATGTGGATGTGGTTATGGGTGTGTGTGTGTGGGTGCTACCTTGGTGCACGTCTGGGGTGCACATGAGGAGCATATTTGTGCCTGGTCAGGCTCGGTGGATCCCATGCTGGAATTCTGTCTTTGCAGCCAGTGCTTGCTGCTGCAGCTGCTTGCATTCGTGCTGGCAGGCGTGGTGATGAAATTGCAGCTGCTTGCCGGGAAAACAAAGCAAGAAACACGTTGCAATGTGCATGCCCACGTGGTTATCATTAAGACTTATTGACGCCAATGTGTTCTTTTCCTTGAACGAAGCCCTGCTTTCCCTGCTGTCACGCAGCTCACACCACACCCTCCTTCCCTCTTCCAACGTCCTCTCGCTGCCATCAAATGGCCATATCTATTTGTGGTTGTGCGTCATTGCTGCGTGCCCATCACGGGTCCTGGTGAGCCTGCCCCACAGCGCAGCCCAAACCAGAGGCCACCTCACGCTGCCACCACCCACCTTGCCACATTTTACCATTGCTGTAATTTCTGTGTGACGATTGCAGGTCCTGGTGAGCCTGCCCCACCGGCGCAGCCCGCACCATCCTGCTCCTGGTAGACCTTCCCTGTCTGCACAAGCCAGCCCACGCGTGGTATCCTCGCCAGGTCAGTAGCACAGCAAGTATCCTGGCCGTCATCTTGGGTTACAGAGGGCACCTTCTGCTCATAAGTGCATCACCTTGAAGGCATGTACCATTTTCCTCGTCTTTGCGTGGGTGGGTGGCGCACAACGTGTCATGCCATGCCGTCTACGCATGTTGGCAATTGGCCATTGAGCTCTGTGCGTGTTGCACAGTGTATGCCGCTCGTGCATCAATTTGAAGGCGGCACTGAGCCACTAAAAGAGCATGAGCGCATGCGCATGCGCGTACGCGCGCACGCGCACACACACACGCACACGCACACACACACACATGTGCAGGCAACCCAGAAGGCTCCACAGGCACCTCAGTTGCCTTCACTGGCGTGCCTCGTCCTCGCGCAGACCACGCAGGGGCAGGCAGCGTGCGCAAGTGAGTGCGATCTTGCATCAATATTTCCTCCTTACACTATTCTTTTTTGTAAAAAAAAAGTCTCACTTACAAAAAGTGCATGATCAGCCATAGGCTCGTCAGCCTTGAGAGTTTGGTTGAGCCCAGGTTTAGAGGCCTCAGAGCTGTAGGAGCTGACCTTTTGTACAAGCCGGTGCAGGATGCCCTGTGGATGCCCTGTGGACGCCTCCCAAAAGTCCTTACCTGCTTGGATATCTTTGCTTTGAATGCCACCACACGTATCAATGCCACCATCAACATTAAATGTAAGTTGTCTTAAAAGTTGTTTTCTGAGGAATGGTCGAGCACTGAAAATTTTAAGGTCTGGTGGAGTGAACGCAGGAAGCAGGCGAGCTTGAGAGCCTCCATTTACCCCACTTTCATGTTGATCTGAGCGCATCCCTTTTTAACAGATAGACTTCCTGGCCAGCGTACATGGGTATAAGTGATAATTTCCAATGGGTTGGGTAGAGAAGGTTGAGTGTTTGTCAACAGAGGGTCACAGAGCCCTAAGTGCCTCTTTTGAGACACCTTAATGCTTGACCCTCTCCCCCAACCCAACCACTTGTCCTTATTCTTGCAAATTTCACATATCAAGCTGGTCAATCCCAATGGGATAAGCAAGATGATTTCCAGCCAGCCTGCAGCTGGCCGTCACATTTTACACTCATCCTGCATGAAGAGCTGGCATTCACATGGCTGCCTTGCTCTGGGCCCAAAAAAACGCAGAGCTTGTGGGTGGCTTTGATGTGCCCTGATCACTGAGATTCCAGGAGCAAAAGGCGCTCAGTCAAAACACCTGACCGCCAGCCCTGGTCTTAACATGCCCTGACTCTCCTCCTGATGGCATTGTGTCAAATAATGTGTGGGGATCTTGTTTGCAGGAAGCACATGACTCGAGTTACGGCGGACACTGGCGATGAAGAGGAAGACGATCAAGGTGCGTGTGGACACACACAGGCGCACCTGTGCATTCGTGTTGATGTGCATGTTTGCTTTCCTTCATAAGGCCCCGTGTTCCTCTGCTGCCTGTCTGCCAGGCCCCGTGTCCTTCTGCTGCCTGTCTGCCAGGCCCCATGTTCCTCTGCTGCCTGTCTGCCAGGCCCCGTGTTCTTCTGCTGCCTGTCTGCCAGGCCCCGCGTTCTTCTGCTGCCTGTCTGCCAGGCCCCATGTTCCTGCTGCCTGTCTGCCAGGCCCTGTGTTCCTCTGCTGCCTGTCTGCCAGGCCCTGTGTTCCTCTGCTGCCTGTCTGTCAGGCTCCGTGTTTCTCTGCTGCCTGTCTGCCAGCAACATGCGCTTATGCTCAGACTTTTGATGCATTTCATCTTGGGCGGTGCTGCCGTAGAGACATATGAGGAGGGCCATTCCCGCGAAGACGAGGGGGAGGAGGAGGATGAGGAAGAAGCGGAGCAGGCCAAGGTCCTCAACGCGCTGGAGGTGGTGCGGCAGGTGGGGATGTCATGGTGACTGCATGCTTGCATGGCTACGGGGTGTCTGGTCTTTGTCCTTTGAGAAAGAAGCAGAGCAGGTCAAGGTCCTGTATTTGCTGGAGGTGGTGCAGCAGGTGGGCAGTCTCAACGGTGTTTGAATGCTTAAGTAGATGCCTGAATGGTTACATCTTAATTGCTTCACTCATCTGGGTGCCATAATGGATTTTGAATGTATCCTGCTGGGGGGGGGTCAAGAAGCATGGCAGGCCCAGGTCTTGGACTGCTGAGGATCTTGCAGCAGCTGCATGCCATGCTGTGTGCTTGGTTTGTTTGCTCATTAAGGCCCTTAATGAGCAAACAAGCAAGACACCCTTAATAAGGGTGTCTTGTCATCAAGAGTGGTAAGTGAGAGAAACCCACCCAAAAGGGTGTTGTGAAGGGTGTTGTGTCTCCTATGATGAAGGGTGGGTGGAACAGACCTGGTGCGCGCTGTGGGTGCTTCTGGTTAGTGCCCTTGCCTGGCGCAACCCTCCTTTCCCACCTGACTCACAATGGGGGATAGCAGAGGCGACAGCAAAAGAATGTCTGGAGGCAAACTGAATTGCAATGCTGCTGCTGGTGTGTGTGTGTATGCGTGTGGGCATGTGTGCATGCGTGTGTTTGCGCATGTGCGCACCCGTGCATACCATGTTAGCAGCTGATTAAACATCCTCTAGCTGCACCATGACACCATGACCTCTCCCTGGATCTGACCCCCCGACATTTGCTTGTCGCACCTGTGAGGATATGGTCGCTCTTTGGCGTTAACTTGTACCACAAAAAAAAAAACAATGACTCCCTCCTCAAGCGTGACGTGCAAGTGAGTGCACTCATGAATGCTCTCTCTTTGAACTACAGGTGGAATATGTGGAGAAGGCTCAGAATGCAGAGGGGCTGACTGATGTCATCACCACGCAAGCACCCCCTAGCAAGGATCGGATGCCAGGAGCCCCTCGGACAAGTAAGTGTGCATGCACATGTGACTCATCTTCTTTCTGAGCACATGCTCGAGCAATTTTGGCAAGGATCAAGAGCCAGGGGTCTGATGCGTAAGGCCCAGCCTGCACCCGCCATCACTGCTTGAGCTTCACAATGGTGCTACAAAAGATACGCGCGCCATCACTGCTTGAGCTTCACAATGGTTCTACAAAAGATGCGCGCGCCACCACTGCTTGATGGCTGCTGGATGGGCAGGGATAGCTTGGATTGGTTATGGTGGTTGTGATGTGATAATAGGTAATGGTGCAAAGAGCCATTGGTTAAGGGCTTACATCTCATGCCTGCGTTGATGTTAAGGATGGTAGCAGCCCCTGAAGTTTCTCCTCTGATAGCATCACACCATGCTGGGCTGTGACTTGGGGTTGGTAGGGAGTCAGCATGAAGCACTATGTGTAGGGTTGGTTGATCCCATATATAGATCTATATATATACGGCATATATAAGGCCACATTTCTATCTATGTAACAGTAAAAGTTGTACATATACGTGCCCAAATATACACTTATGTATGTAAATAGCATCCGTGTGCATCATATTTGAAAAAACCATACACAGAATCGGCCAACCCTAGCTACGTGTCACATTTTCCAACCCTATATTGCGTTCTACAGATTGGCATCAAGCGCTGTATGAGGAGCTTCTATTGCGCTGTACGCTGTGTAGCGCTGTAGACAAATGCCGATCCCTACTTGCGACACGCGCCTCCGCGCGCGCAATGTGTGTCTGCTCTGCCTGACACGCGCACACACACACACACATGCAAGCGCAAACACAAAGACAATGGTGATATCTCCATTGTCTGGATCACACCAAGCTTGGCTTGCAAGCGCAGACGCAATGGTGATTTTGGACTGTGTAATCGCAGGTGCCCCAGGCAGCCAAGATCACGCATGAGGCACACAAACACACTAACAACCTTATGCAAGCAGAATTGCAATGGTGTCTATGGACTTCTGCGCTTGCCCTGGCAACTTAGAGAATGTTCGCTCTCAAACTCATGCAAGCATGGATGCAAGTGTGATCATGGCCTCCGCGCTCGCAGGTGCCCCAGGCAGCCAAGAGAATGCTGGTGATGTGGATGGCAACAGCGAAGAGGACGATGAGGAGGACAGTGACAGTGGGGAGGAAGAGAATAGGCACGAGGTGATGGGGCATGAGGGAAGGCATGAGGTAGTGGGATATTGCATGATTTCATGGGGCATGAGAAGGGGCGTGAAGTAAATTGTATGGCATGAGAAGCCACACAAGGTGATAGGGCATTCCATGAAGTATTGGAACACGAGAACCATACGGCATGAGATAAAGGCAAACAAGGAAAAGCAGGAGGCAGCATTACCTTGCATGAAGTCATGGGCATGAGGATAGGATAATGCCTATGCATTATGTGATGGGGCATTGCAAAGGGGAAGTGGCTTGGTTGGCCGTTTTTTGTTGCAGCAGCAGCAGCAGCAGCAGCACCCGCTTGTAAAATTCAGGCGGGGCACGCTGACGCCCTGGTGTGAGGAGATGCTCTGTGGTGTGTTCGGCCCTTTGGTAGCATGCAAGTATAACGTACAGCTTAACACTCAAGCATTCTTGCTTTTGTGGTTCACTTTTATAACGATTTGCTTGTGCAAGGCATCTTGAGTTGCATGTAATACAAGGCGATGGTCGTGTATGGGTTAGGAGTAGCAACAAACACGTTCTCCCGTGCGTGCACACACACACGTGCATGCAGTCCAAGGGCGTGCGCACACGACTGCCCATGCCTCGGCCCCTGGGCAAGGGCTTCAGCCTGTGGTCCCTGTTGAAGAACATGATTGGCAAGGACCTCACGCGCATCACCATGCCTGCCACCATTAACGAGCCCACCAGCTCGCTGCAGAGGTGGGTTTGCCTGTCTCCTGCGGTGAGGTGTGTGTGTGTGTCAGTCTCATGGGCATCACTATGCCTGCCACCATTAACGAGCTCACCAGCTCGCTGCAGAGGTGGGTTTGCCTGTCTCCTGCGGCGAGGTGTGTGTGTGTCAGTCTCATGGGCATCACTATGCCTGCCACCATTAACGAGCTCACCAGCTTGCTGCAGTGGTGGGTGTGTCTTGTCATATGTGTACAACCGTTGTTGTATATAAACAAGTATCTTCACAAGCCCACCGGCTTGCTGCAGTGGTGGGTGTTAGTGTGTACTGCGTCGTGGGTGCATCTTGTGCAGGTGTATCTTGATGTTTGTCCCTTCAAACGGCCACCAGCTTGCTGCAGAGGTGGAGTGCTTGCAATGAACCAACAAAGAAGCAAAGAAGCTGTGCTGTGGGGTGCTGTGTACAGAGAAGTAGTAACAGCAGAGGAGCTTCTCTGTGAGGATGCTGAAGTGTTTTCTGGGATTCATGTAAGCCTGCCTGCCTATGAGGCAGTGAGCACAGCAGCAGTACTGTTGAGGCAGGGTGCATGGTGCCCAAAGTTAATAGGCTTGGCACTGGTGGCTATTTCACCTGGCGCATGTCTACAGACATGTTCCCTTGATAGTTTCGACCCTCCCGCGACACGTGCTGTCCTCGTCTTCTCATTCAGGCTGTAAGAGAAGGGCCCCTAGAATCTGCCTCGTTGATGGATTGCCTGACCAGTCACCACCAAACAGATTTGGTCTCAGCCGTCTGCTTCCTGCTGTCCTCCACTTCACCTTGTTCGAGCTCTGAAAGTCCCTGGGGTATACTTACCAGCTGGACCATCTGCACATCTACCAACAAAACTTGGCTCCTTCCTGCTGTCCTCTTCATTGCTTGCAGGCTGTATGAGCCCCTGGAGTATACTAGCCAGCTGGATCGTCCGCCCAGCTACCAACAGACAAACACGCCTTCAGCCTTTTGCTTCCTGCTGTCCTCTCTATTGCTTGCAGGCTGTGCGAGTCCCTAGAGTATGCCAACCTGCTGGATCGGCTGCCCTCTGAGCCTAATAGCCTGGACAGGCTCATGCTGGTCTCTGTGTGGAATCTGACCTGCTACAACAGCCTGGTGAGCAGCAGCCTCCTCTTGATGTATCTCGCGTGTCCTTTTTTCATGCATGCTACCTTTACAAGTACCTCACCTTACCTGCTTAGAGCATCACGAGCCTGTGGCAAGGCCTTGCTCTGTATCTGGCAGTGATACCCTCTGCTTTGTCTCTTGCAGTGACGCCCTCTGCTTACAGGGCGTTACAAGCCTGTGGCAGCACCTTACTCTGTATGGTCACTTTTTTTGCTGCACCTGCCATGCAAGTGTTAAGCGATTTTTTTCTCACCTGCGCCAGAGCAATGACCATGGCGGCTGCTGCCCGGTGCTTTCAACGCCTCTTTTGCACGCACTGCATCCTTCTCTGCTTTATGCATGCTGTGCAATGAGCATACAGCACAGGTGCCTTGCCATGAGCCTGCTCTTCAAAAAAAGTTTGTATCTTGCACACAATCTCGGCTGCCTTGCAAGGCGCGAATCATTTCATTATGTTCTATCCTCTGCCCATCTCATCACTTGGCCTGTATTATTGTCTTCCGTCCTCTGCCCTCTTTGACACTCTTGCTTCTTATTGCTTTCTATCCTCTGTCCTCCCCATCACTTTGGCTTTTCATCATTTCTTATCACTGCCCACTTCAGCGCTTGATTCCCTCTCCCTGATGAGCACGCCCTGCCTTTTCAACTCCTGCGGATCCCCCCCCCCCCTTTCAACACACACGGGGTCAACTGTGCAGTGTAATATTACCTGGTTGCCTGCAATATTGCTTGTGCAAATCATGACTACCTGCTTCCTGCGGGTGCATCAAGATGAGAAGTCCTTCGTTCCTCTGCTTGTTACCCATGACTACCTGCTACTGGCAGGCGTTGCAAGCCCTTCAACCCTCTGCTCATTGCCAATACCTGCCTGCTCCTCGCAGGCTCAGCGGGACGGCAAGCCCTTTAATCCTCTACTGGGAGAGACGTATGAGTGGCAGTCCCCAGACAGCACCAAGCGGTGGGTGTGTAGAAAGAGTGAGAGTGTGTGTGCTTTTGCTTTTTGCTCCCGGTGCCTTTCGCCCCTGGTGCAGACCACTAGCTGGTTGAGGAGTGCATGTGCTGACATGGTGATGAAAAGAAAACGGTGGAAATCTGGGACAGATGCTTGGGTGCATATTTTAATATTGGCAAGGCACACACATACAGGGCATGAAGAGTGCTTCAAAAAAGTGTTGTGTGTGAGTACATGGAGGGCACCATGAGCGCAGCATGGAGGGCACCATGAGTGTTTAGAAGAGATTGTGTAAGTGCAGCACGAAGGTGGTGGGAGGACAGGCAAGGACAGCGCGTGCTTTGCGCGACATGGATGGCTGCTCGACTGCAGTGGTGTCAACGATGTTAGGTGTCAGTCACACATTAGGGATCACTGTCAGAAAGGTGCTACCATGCAAGGGCCCTCTCAACCTAGGGTGCACCCATGCCCACATGAAAGAGCCTTTGCAGCCGAAGGTGCATATGTCACAGCATGTGCAAGAGCCCCCGCATCCAAAGGAGCATGTCACAGCACGTGCTAGAATCCTAGCGACCCACATGCACCCCAATAGCCACCCACACGCATCTTAACGCACAGAGGCTCTGCAGCATGCTTGCACCTCTCGCCCTGCAGGTATGTGTCTGAGCAGGTCAGCCACCATCCCCCAGTGCTCGCCTACGTGGCAGACAGCACGACCCAAGGCTGGGAGCTGCAGGTAGGGTGTACGAAAGAGCAACAGGATAAACAGGGTAGGGAACGTGGCAGACAGAACAATATAATTCTGGGAGCAGCTGGTAGGGTGTAGGAATGCACAGCGAAACAAAGGAAACAGGACAGGCTTGGGCGGAGGTGTACACAGTTTGGAAGACAGCTTGAGAGGGAAATTTGGAAGACTACTGCATGGAGGAGTCTCCAGAACCCTGGTTGAAAGGCGAGGAGGGCGTCTGCAAAGTGGAGGTCTTCGGATTGATTCCTTGTGGCCGGGGTGGAAAATGATGCCCTCTGTCGTTGGGAGTCATCGAGAGGCTCTTTCTTTAATGCACGCGGCCGAACGGCAAGCATACATCTTACTACTGCAAAAGAGCTGCAGGCTAAACGCCTTGATCCACGCAATCAGAGAGGAGTGGTGCTAGCATGACCCCTGTTTTGGTCAGCGGTGTGCCAGTGATCTGGGAGAGGCTGGTGCTACTGCACAGGAGGTGTTTGCAAACGCGCTGTGCCTGTCCTTGTGCTGAAAAGAAAGGGAAAAGGAAAAGTAAGTGGGCAGCGACCCGCTCTGTGTGCTGGATGCTCCATGTGATGAAAGCATGCTGACATTGAAGCAATGCGAGCAGCATGCATTGTCAAGAGCACAGCTTGCATTGGTCAGAATGCTCTGGTCGTCAAGGGCACGACACATTATGAGGCTAGGTCAGCTGAGGCGCACAGGGCTGGCCAATTCCAAGTGTATGCGCCATATATTCCACACTTCCATGCCATTAATTTCAAACATGTCCATGCAACAAAACATTGCGATGAAATGAGTACGGCATGCATACACCGACTTGGCCAACCTTCCCGAGGCATCATGGATTTACAAGGGGGGGGCAGTTGAAACAGGATGGCACTTGTTTTTACTGTTGTTCCAGGGTAGTATTGAGTCTGAGCGCATCACTGGAAACGATAATTGAGACGGGTGGTGACGATTATAATAGGAATTCTTTTGTAATCAATGTGAGGGACACAAGGAAGCCAAAACGAGATGGAAGCCAACGCACCAGTTTCCAACATGTTTGCACATATTTTGCTTTCTGTGCTTCCTGTACTTCCCATGAGCTTGCATGTGAGGGCATATGCATGCGCACAAGCAAACACGCACGTACACGCACACACAGGGGGAGCTGGAGACAAAGAGCAAGTTCTGGGGCAAGAGCGTGGAAGTGTTCCTGTACGGGTGTGAAGTATTGCGCACAAAGCCCTGGGGCGATGAGTTCCGGTGGAGCAGGGCCACCATCTGTGTGTCGGATGTGATCCTGGGCAACTACTGGATCCAGGTGCGGCTGCGATAGTGCTTTCCTGCATGGAGGGATGTGCGCTCAGTTTGGGGGGGGGGGGAGGGGGTGCATGTCCTTGTATGTGTGCATGGAGGAATGTGCGCTCTGTTTGTAAAGGGAAGGAGGTGCGTGTCCTTGCATGTGTGTATGTGTGGTGTGTGTGTGTGAATGCGTGTGTGCACGTGTGTGTGTGTGTAGCTGCTTGCAGTGCACTCTAGCAATTTGTGGTATGGGTGGGCGTGGGTGCCTGCACCTGCTGTGCATGCAACAGTGGTTGTGGATGTGGATGTGCATGTGAGCCAGGCCCAGGATCAGAGCTGCCCTGCTTTGATGCATGTGCCGTGTCTGCGCTGTCCAAGAAAGCACCCATCCGTCCCTCGCTCTGTGCTTGCATTGCAGGTGTATGGCAAGGTCAAGGTCATGAACATAAAGACAGGTGAGGCTCATGAGCACCAACAGTACTTGGCGTTGAGTCGGCTATGTTTGAAATGCAGGCATACAGCTGAGGAGGGGGGCAGATCCGCACCGACAAAAGTGTGTGTATACATGTTTTCTGCAGCCGATCGTTTACAATCTTGGGCATCAAAACAAATCGGCGTGAACCATGGCAACCTGCATGGTGGCACTTCTGGGCAGGGAATGCTTCTCCTGTAATGATATGCTGATATGATCTGGTTTGATCTCTGGCGCTTGTGGGGCAGGGGGAGCAGGTGCTCTCTTTTGGTGTGCTCCTGTGATGTTTGCATGCGCATGTGCGTTTCGACAGCCCCGTGCACACTTCTGCACCAGACAGCAGCACTGGCATTGTTGTTATTGTTGTTGTTGTTGTTGTTGTGAAAGCTCTGCATTAATCAATTATGAGCTACGCGTGTTCCTCGTCATGGACTCGCCAACAGGGACATGAAGGCATCACTGCCAGCAGCAGCAAAAGAGTGCATGCTGACATGCTCTCTCAACCTCTGCACCCTCACAAACTCTCCCCCTGCTCTTGCGCAAGCACGTGGCGCTCAACCTTGATCCCTGCCATGCGCATGCCCCTGCTCTTCAAAGGGCGCGTGGTGCGGAGCTCACTTGCAGACTCACACAAATATCTCACACTCACACAAATGCATTCCTGCACTCAGGGGAATACGCGATGCTGAACTTCAAGCCCTGCCGGGGCCGTAAGCAGGACAGGGGCTTATGTGATGCTGTTGTGTACGACGCCAAAGGCCAGGAGGTATGGCGTGCTTATCAGAAACAACCTGTTGTGCACAAACAGGGGCTCATGCAATGCTGCTGTGTATACCAAGAGCCAGGAGGTATGGTCTGTTGATGATCAAACACTTGTGCCTCCTGCCGTTACTGCTGTCAGGCATGGGGGTGTGGAAATTTTTATGGACAACCTATGCATTCGTACAGCTTAAAGGGCATCGTGGTAATAACGTCAAACTGAGGCAAACCTGCGGTATGGACCTATGTGGGAACATTCATTTGTCCCAACAAACAAAAAATGAAGGGACGGTGCTCGCGCGCTTTTTTTGGTGTACCTTTGCCAAGCACATCAAAAATATGTGTGCAGGTTTGATGATCGATGGTTGCGTGCACAACCACACCACAAACATGCTGCAGTTGTGGAAAAGAAATGGTAGCATGTACAAGTGCAAACACGCTATGTAAACACGCCAACAGCATGCGCACAGGTGTTGAAGATTGATTGCAGACCAATTGCGCATACACACACATACACACACGCAGGTGTGGAAGATCAATGGCAGCGTGCATGAGTCCCTGACGGCTCAGCTGACTCCGAAGGCCGCTGCAGCTCGTAAGCTGCCTGTCGCACCCGCACCCGAGGTATGCTTGAGCTATAGTGCATACGTGTTTGACCGCACCTTCTGCTATACTGCGCCAGAGCATGCCTGGCGCAATTGACTCCAAGGGCTGCATCACCTCGCACGCTTACTTGCGCACCCAAACCTGACCTGAGGCATGTGTGAAGGTTCGAGCTAGTGCACATGCATGTGCATCCCTGACACACCTGCACCGGCTGTATGAGTGGCAATGCCGACAATGCCAAAAAATACAACGCGCACATGCACACACACACACACACACACACACACCTCATTCTGTCCTGCAGGTCATTTGGACAAAGGAGCCATACCCTGAGGATGCTGCCATGCAGTACTGGTTCACAAGGTGGGGCCATCACCCATCTGTCCTGAGCGTCATGCCCCTCACAGCGCTTGCGTGGATGAGGATTCCGTGATCGCGCTTCCAGCCGTCCCTTTCGATGCACTTGTGCAAACCTCCTTTGGCATTTGCTGCGTCTCATGAAGAAACCCTGCAACATCCTTTGTGCGTGTGCTGCCTCCTATACAAAAGACGGTGTCCTTGCGCAGCCAGCTCAGTTGCTCTGCTGATGGTGCTGGCTGCTGCCACTGCAGCTCATGCTGCTGCCAGAGCTCGGCAGGGTTCACATGCCCTTCTGCAACAGGAAAACATTTCTAGGTGACTACCCTGTAACAAGAGGAAAAGCAACAAAAAGTATGCAGGGCCTACGTTCCTTTGTGCATGCGCAGCCGTTAATGTAATTGACCTCGCACATCCTGCTCTGTCGCTCTGCTGGTGGCACTGCTGCTGCTGCTGTTGCTGCTACTGCTGCAGCCAGAGCTCAGCGCAACTCACACTCCTTGCGTGAAAAGAAGTGATGAAGGCACAGAGGGGAGGCCTGAAGAGGAGCTTGCCAATCAAGAAGAAGAAACGAGACGGGCACATGGGCACTTGCTGCAAAACTTCCTGGCACGCTCTGCCATTCAACCTCATGTTCCCCTCTGATGTGACTTTCTGTGTGACTTTCTGTGTGTGTGTTTGTGCGCATGTGTCCTTTGCTCTGCCTTCATAAATACATGTTAAACAATCTCCCTATCTGCGTGGTTCGTTGACTTCTGCAGAGAGCACACAAACCACAAGCGCATGTGTGTGCCTTGATGCGCACTGCAGGTTTGCGATTGGCTTGAACGACCCTGCAGACCCCATCGTGGCCCATGTGCCCCCCACAGATACGCGCTTCCGTCAGGACCAGGTGGGGTTCGGCGGGGGAGGGGGGGGGGGTGTACGAGTGTACCTGAACACAGCATTTGCGGGTTTGTGAATGTGTGGTCTTATCATAGATTCAAAGCATGTGAATAATCCTGCGCACATGGTTCAGATTGATGAGCACTGTCCAAGCAAAACTGTAGTGGTAAATTCATTGGTCGGTGGGTCTGAAGCAAGGGAGCTTGCCGATGGTGCCAGCAGATGTGTGTTCATTTGCTGAAGGTATGGTGACAGAAATGATTGTGCCGATGGTGCCAGCATGTGTGGTCATTTGCTGGACGAATGGGGACAGAATTGAACGTGCTGATAGTGCCGGTCTACGTGTGTTGCGGATGCTCCAAGTTGCAAATGTCGAGCAGCAGAAACATGCATGCATGCATGCATGCATGCTTTTGGAGCATTCCAAGATTTGGGACAATTGGGGGGGGGGGGGGCACCTTGTCTGCACCGCAGGTGCATTGCTGGTGATGGAGCAAGGGATCCATGCGGGAGTGTGGTGCATTCTTATGCTTACGATGGAGGAGGGTCGTTGCAAGAGTGAGGTGCATCGCTAATGCAGGAGGAGAGTGTGGTGCATTGCTGATGCAGGAGGAGGAGGGTCCTTGCAGGAATGCTGTGTGTTCGTGCGAGTTGCTTGATGCTGGTACACATGTACCCCCCAGGAGCATTTCCTGGCTTCTGCTACTTGCAAGGCAACATGGCTGTTCCCTGTATGCTTGTGGTGCGTGTGCCATTGCTGGTTTGAGCCTCAGGGGTGGTATGCTTGTGGTGCGTATGCCATTGCTGTCATTGCTGGTTTGAGCCTCAGGGGTGGTAAGCTTGTGGTGCGTATGCCATTGCTGTCATTGCTGGTTTGAGCCTCAGGGGTGGTGTGCTTGTGGTACGTGTGACACTGCCGGTTTGAGCCTCTGGGGTGGTATGCTTGTGGTGCTAATGACGCTGCTGTCATTGCTGGTTTGAGCCTCAGGGGTGGTTTGGTGTTTTGAGATGCGTGTCAAGTCCAACAGTGGTTTGCTGGGTCTGGTCTCGAAACTCTTTGTGTTTGCCTTAACTGACTGTAGCGTGCCTTGGATCTCAGAGAGGCAACACAGCTGGTGCACCATATCGCGTGTGATATCTATAGTTTTTTTTGGGTTTGGCCTCTGTTTGCCTGCAGCGAGCCCTGGAGCTGGGGGAGTTCAACCGCTCGACCACCGAAAAGCTTCGACTTGAAGAGAAGCAGCGGCAGGTGCGCGTGTGTGACTGCGCTGTTGGTGATGATTATGCTGATGTTGATGGCATTTTTTCTGGGCAAGAGATGCAGTGTGTGGGCATGTAACCTCTTATTGTGCGGGAGGAGCGGAGGAGCAACGACCTAGGTTGTATGGCTCAGCACATGCAGTACTCCATTGGTGTGCACAAAACAATCTGGTTATGTGCACTGTGCCATGATGCTCACGACTACAGACTTGTGGTATGGAAGAGTGATGTACACTGCACAATGTTGAATTGAGGATACTGGAGAATTACAATGCACAATAATGAATTGAAGTGCAATAATGGAGTGCTGAAGAATTACAATGTACAGTGATGATCATGACCTCATGTGGTGGCGGACGCCCGGTGCAGTGCAAATTGGGAAAGGGGTGCCCCAGAGGAGCAAGGTCTCTCCTCTTTTTCAAGCATGGGATGGAGCATGCAGACCTGTGCTGTGTCAAAAGAGGAGTGGTTGTTGCCAGGGAGTGTGAGCCATCAATGCGGGGTCTGCCACGGGAAGAAAAGGGCTCCTAGGGATCAGAGCAAGTTATGGTGTTTTATTTCACACGAGCACGCGCGCGCGCACACGCGCACTCACACACACACACACACACACACACACACACACACACACACACACACACACACAAACACAAACACACACATGCAGGTCCGTCGAGAGCGAGCTGCTCGGGGCATCAAGTACGAGCCCTTGTGGTTTAAGCAGGTGGACCCCAACTCCCTGGCACACCTGGTAAGTGCATTGGCTTGAGGGACAAGGCAAGGGTGTGCCAAAAGGTCTCGGTCTTCTGCTCCTGCATTACCTATAAAATCAAATATTTAGCTGGTTCTCTGTTGCCGACGCTGGCCTGCCTATGCACCCTCCTCGCACTTTTTGGTATGATGTATGCTAGCTTGCTGATTTGGGGTCTTTCCTTGATGCACGCAGCCTTTCAGCTTGTGTAGGCCTTCTTTCCCCTCGCTCACCTCGCATCAGAAACACCCAGGAGCTGCAAATGCTCGCATCTATCAAGGCTACCATTTGCAGCTCCTGGGTGTTTCTGACAAGACCAGCTGCTGCTGAAGCCCGTGTCCTCTCGCCCACTTTTGCTTCCTGCTCTGGAGAGGTTACACACATGTTACATCTGGAGGTTTTCTTAGATGCCAGTACAACTGACCCTCATGATTTCTACCCAACTCAGCACTGCACTCTGTATGCAGCTTTCCATCTTAACCCCGACTTCTCCTTTTCCATCTCAGCACACCGTGCCTTCTGCGCCGGACCCTCACAAGCCGCATGCCTTGCATATGCTGTGCCCCTGATACGTTGCTTCTCTGTCCTTACTAATTGCAGCCCCATGAAAAGGGCACAGCCTGGCAATTCAACCCGGACTACTGGCGGCGTGCTGAGCAGCGAGACTGGTCTGTGTGCCCTGATCTGTACTCTGTAGATGGCGTGCCAGTGCCGCCTACAAATGTGGAATGAGTTGCATGTTGCCAAGTGTTTTGATTGCATTCCTTGCTTTATTACGCAGAAGCTTATGTGTGAACTTCTTATGAATGCCCATCTGTGTTGACGCCTGGTTGCTTGGTTACTATTGTGTCCTTGCTATATCTGTGCAAGATTGCTGCTATGTATGCTCTGGCTTTGATTGACGTACGCTAGCTGTAAATAGGGACGAGTGTCTTGAATTTGGTACAACGACGTGCAATTCCAGAACTTTGAAATTTTGCCGACCTAGATCAATCCAAACGTTATATTATTGAGGTTTTGTGACGGTGTCTCCTGACCGTCGCAGTGGCTGCTGCCATGTGCAAGCATGTTGGGTCCATGATAACCCACGCTGAAGTCTTCATGCACACATGAAGCTTGCACATTCAAAACCGTCACCACCAAATGAGAAACTGTAATCACCAAAGCAAAAGGATAGAGAAGATCTTGCAGCCGTGAATGGCCGTGCGCATTGAGGGATAATTAAAAAAGTTGCTCATTGCATCAAAAAATAGTTACAGAGAGGATGGGGGTGGCGGAGACCTCGCGCAACAGCGTGTCCTTGTCAAGCTGGCGGCTGAGCTGCAGTGTTTTCACTGCCTCCGTAACTTTCCTATCTTCCTCCTGACATCAATGGCTTTCTCCTAGGCTAGCTTCAAGTTAGTCTAGTTGAGGCTTGAGGGCCCTTAGGTGAGACCCTTTCTAGCTTGCTAGTCAGGGAACCTTTCCTTATTGCACGCAGCCTCTTGGCTGGCGTAGACTTTTCTTTCTTTTCCCTCAGTCTGCTACGTTTCAATCTCTGAGGCCTGAGCTACAGAAAGGCCTCTGCCAAGAAGCTTGCCTGCAAAAGCAACAACAGTGATGCTGTCAAGAAAAGGAAGAAAAGAAAAGAAAGAAATGCTATATGTTACTAAGATTTTGGAAAGACAGGGGAGGCACCAACCCAACTGAATTCACTCGAGGTTCCCACTAGAACCGCTAAATTCAAACAAGGTTTTAATTGGTGTCTCCTTGCTCTGCTGTATTGCATTTGTCTGTGAGTTTTATGTGCTTACATCATGGATGATCCATTCCAAAAACACAACAGAATCGAAAGGAGCTCGAGTGGTCAAAACAAGTAATCAACATGTGCATTTGCCAACTTATAGGCATGCTGACAAGTAAGGAAAGGAAAAGGTTACATAGCTGTACATGCCTACGAGGGCAGCTTAGCTGAAGCATAAAGAGAGATGCCTGAAACCAAACCAGACCTAAGCTTGAAACTAAAAAGGAGCTTATCATTCAGCTGCTCTTCCCATCAAAAGCAGCACACAGCTCCCTACACCCAAATCACTCTCCCTGTCGTTGCTTGGCTGCCTGCCTTGCTCTCCCCGGAGCTTAGACAGCTCTCTACTTAGTTGTCGGTGTGCTTTACATGTTGTATGAGTGCGTCCAATACCAAGAAAAGAAAAGAAAACCACGTAGGAAGAGTAACTCTCCCGACATCAATTGAGGAAAAGGAGACACATTGGCTCATAAAGAGCCTTGAACCCCCCCACCACGAGAAAAGAAAGAAAGATTATCTTTCTTGATATGATAACACCAATGTGGATCTGGAGGGTTACTAGAACTTCTTGAAGCATCTGGCTTTATCTAGAGCTGGTTGTGGTAAGCACTCTTGTTTCCAATACAAATTAAGGATGAGCGAATGTTCTCAACAACCGGCTCCGCCAATTGCTCCAGGGCTAGATGAATGTCTCATCCAACTGACCAAACTACCCGATCCAGAATTCTGCAGCAATCTAGCAATAACAATAATACGAGCTGAAAAGCTAGAAGTTTAATGAAACCAACAAGTGGAAAAATTCCACCCTTGGTACTACCAAATCACTGGCAAAATTTAAGCCCTGAGCACTCTCAAATTGGTATTGCAGGCGAGCATGGATACCACTGTATATGGAAATTTCATACCCTTTTATGATGGTGTAACTACAATCTAGGTTCAGGCTGCGGATTCACGCTGTTTGAATTGAATGGGTTTTTTGGTCTAACTGTACTTCTCCGGCCTGTGATATTTGTGATTCCGACATACAAGATGAAAAACAAGTGCTTTTCAAATATTCCAATCCCCAGGTCTGCTCTCTCCGTGAAAAGTATGCCTCTCTTTTTGAGCACAACTTCCCTTTTCTACATTTTCATATCTCCCACAGGATGCCCTGTCTAGGTACCATTCACCATGTGAATTCCCAGGATTCTAATATTTTTCTGAACCAGGATAACAACAAACTTCATTTTTTCCTTTACGATCTTGTGTGCATGTATGAACAGGCTAGCAGCCAAACGTCTTGACTAAGGCCTTATCCCTTGTAACCCCCCTTGTAACTACAATCAAGCTCTCGATTTTAAAAAGAGGTGAGATCTGAAACGACAGGGCCAAACCAATAAGTTCTCATCTGCTCCGACCACTTTATCATGCATTGCCAAATAGGTATTTCTTTAAGCTGGGAGTTATCTTGGCAGGCTGGGAAAATAAAGACCGCTCCAGATCTGTGCTGAGGAGCACTGACGTGGACAGAAAATCTGCACGAGCTCAAATGGTTGGCTTGCTTCACAGAGAAGGAAAACGGTTTTGGCAAAATGCTTTCAAGTTGCCTTCTGTGCAAGTGCTTTTTGTGGCAGACCTCACCTTCTGCGGCGGAGAGTTTGAAATCAGGCTTGAAAGCTGCCAATCCACGCTAAGGGGACCAAAGCCTCAAGTTCCTGAGCCATCAAGCCAAAAACCTCCTTCTTACCAATGCCCTCCTGCGCCCGGGTCACCAACGACAGTGTCGCACCCCTTTTAGCCCCTATGGTGAGGAACTGGCTAGCTCACCAGTCAGGGGACTTTTTCTTGACGCACGCAGCCGGACTTGGCATGCATAGTCTTTTTTTCTTGCCCCTATGGTATTTAAGGCCCTGCCTCTCTTGATAAAAGGAAAGTTAATGCGTTGACAGCACACGCAGCAGCCCTACGGAAGAATGCATGACTGCTGGGCTATGACCGTCATGTGACATAAAGTAATAATAACACACCGATCCAATTGCACGGTGCCTGTCTTCTGGAGGCAGCAATTAGGCACTCCGGCGGCTATGCCGTGGTGTCCGCTCTCAGGCACCTAGGCCTAGGATGCCCAAAGTACTGAGCCACGCACACTTCCCACAGGTTCCATGCCGCGTTCACATCCCTGTGGATTTGGTACGAAAGTTGTGGTTTCTTCACAAGTTCGCGCCTTCTGCCAGGAACCGCTGCATGAACCCCCCCCCTCACCCTCACCCCCACCCATGCCCCCCTCCTCCACTCCTCCCACTTCCTCCTCCTCCTCCTCATCCCCCTCTACATCCATGCCATCCCATCCCGTGCTCCCCTGTCTCGACACCCCCTCCTCTTGCTCTTCCTCCTCGACTGTCTCACAAACCCCCACACCCTCCACCGGCTGCTGCTCACCAACCCCCTCAGCCATGCCATAGATTTTAATAGCGCGTTGTAAAGCTGACTTCAAGACGCGTCCAACGGTGTGCTCACATCTGAAAATAAGCTGGAGCTGGAGGAGATATTTAATGGGGAACATCATCAACTACCTCAACTGCAGGGTGTGGGGACTGTGGTCAAACACTGAATTCAAGTCTGTCAGTCAACCAGGAGAGACCACTACTCGAGTTTCATGTTGCGTAACAATCGGGATATTGTACTTCTGTGTATGAAGAGATGTTGTTTCAACCTGATTTTACGTGATAAATTTAAATATCTACATCTTGTTGTTCCCTCTAGCATATTAGTAACCTTGCAGATCATTCTCTTTTTTGTTGTAGCAACCCTCCAGGTCCCCATTATATCCTGCTTTCTTTCAAATCTGGGGTGCACATTTGCTGCATTGAGTACTAAAAATGCGCCCAGATCTAAACCGCTCTCCGACGCCGAGTTGGAATACAGGATGCCTGTTCTAATCAGTGTACTCCAGAACATGTTTATATGCTTCATTTTTTCCAGTATCCAAGAGAAAACTAGCTGCCAGCCTTTATGGCCGAAGGCTTAATCCCCTTTGTAATGTAATGAGAAAGTGGTGCAGCCAGAACAGCGTCTGAACATCCCATGACCAGAAGAAAAGGAGTTGAGAGAAGGGAAGTGATCAATGCTGTCGCGTACAGCAACAAGCAGGGTTGGCTGGAGTTTCCAGCATACAGAAAGATATGGCACAAACTCTATAGTTTTGCCATGACTCCTCTTTGGAACTGGGCAACGCTATTAGCAACTGGGCGGGACTTGGTGTGCTTGTGTGCACAGATGTTGGAATGGTGCACTTCACTGGCGTGGCACTGCTCATCCAAGGGCCTGGTGAGCTTGCACGCAAACTCCTTTATTAGCGGGCTGGAATGAGCTCCCACAAAGATGAAAGCAAGATCGTGAAAAGGAAAAAGAATAGAAAAAGAAAAAAATTTAGGCTGTCACTCACAGTGTGAGAACATTCCTTACGTTTATTGAGGAAAAGAAGACACATTGGCTCAAAACAAGATCGAGTTCATACATGTTCTCTGAGGCTTAGGATCTCTCAGCACAGCCTCAGCTGCCAGCACAGTGTGCAATCACAAAGATAAATACCACTTTCCAACTAATTAAACTGACTTGCAGCGTACTCTCATCACAGCAGACTCGTCATGACAGAAGTCTTCTCAAGAACGCGTCTGTTTTTAGTGTACGGTTTATAGACGTAACTGGATATAATGAGTACAAAATTTCAGAGCAAGTGTGAGGGCAGTAGATAACCCTGGCCACAACTAGCAGAATGACATGGAGGGTAACTTGAGCTGAGGCCCTTGAAAGATGGCGACAGAGGTCGCGGTACCGGTGCTGCTGCTTGGAGGCCTCAAGCTGATTCTTGGGCTTGGTTTCACCATATTATTTTCATAGTGATCCTCAAGCTCTGTGTACAGTACAAGGTGGTGGTACCAGCTTGCTGAACACCTGCAACCTCTACTGTGGAAGGGCAAAATTGAAGTTCTGCAAGGTGAAAACATCCCAGGCAGATACGTGAGTCGGGTGCTTTTTTTGCTGGAGCAGCTGGGCAGTGGGTAGTGTGCGTGTATGTATGTGTGCATGCGTGCACATGTGTGTGTGCATGCATGCATGCGTGTGCACGCATATATGTGTGTGTGTGTGTGTGCACGCATGTGTGTGTGTGTGTGTGCACGCATGTATGTGTGTGTGTGTGTGCGTGCGTGCGTGTGTGCGTGTGTGTGTGTGTGTGTGTGTGTGTGTGTGTGTGTGTGTGTGTGCGTGCGTGTATGTGTGGATGCGTGCTCGCATAAACTTACTGTAAATTTTCGCTTTCTTACAAACAGTAAAAAAATAGTAGTTGAATTTTTTGTTTGTCTTTGATCAATTTGCGCTTTCACGTCCAACTGGACACTCAGATCGACGGAAGAGGTTTCCAGCTTTCCTAGACTCCTCCCTTCCGAACAATTTCCACTTGGGGCAGAAGCAGGCAGCAAGATGTGAGTATTTCCGACGCCATGGCAGGGTGGCACACCTGGACCCTGCTCTCCCTAACCCTTCTTGCTCCCTTCCATGTGCAGGGTGAACGTCCCCAAGGTGCAGAAGACCTTCTGCAAGGTGTGTGCAGCTGGTGTTTTGTGGCACAAGAGTTTGGCAATAAAGCACGCAGCCACCATCTCTGGAGCATGCATTCCATGCTTGCTCGCTTACCCTTGTCCCTCTCATTCTGCCAACCCTTGATACAGCCATGCAAGAAGCACACCCAGCACAAGGTCACCCAGTACAAGACGGGCAAGGCTTCCATGTATGCCCAGGTGAGTTTTTTACCCCATGAGCAGTCTCCTGTCTCAATCAACACCACAGCAGGAGCCTGGTTTGACACATGTCAGCAACATCAAGATAATGGGTTCAAGTATGTTGCAGAGCAGAAAATTGGGCTGTCCTGCACGAGCTATCCCCTCCCATCAAACTACTGGGGAGGGGAAACCTCACAACTTCCCAACGACCACGCCCCCCCGCACATACAGGGTAAGCGCCGCTACGACCGCAAGCAGTCCGGATACGGCGGTCAGACCAAGCCCATCTTCCACAAGAAGGCCAAGACCACCAAGAAGATTGTGCTGAGGCTGCAGTGCTCCGACTGCAAGGGGACCTGCATGCACAGCATCAAGCGCTGCAAGCACTTCGAGATTGGTGGTGACAAGAAGTCCAAGGGCGCTTTCTAAGCTCGCCTGCTTCCGCGGCGAAAACATGCTCATACAGGTGAGGGGGCACACACAAGCCGTCAGCATTCAACACACGTCTGCACCGTGTATGCCATCTCGCAAGGCTGGGCTGCATGGCCACTCCAATGCAACAGGGTCTGGAAAAAGTGAGTGCTGCATGCTGTGCAGGCATGGACCAGTCTTAGCTGCACAATGACAGGTAGAAAGTCAGACCCCGATGCAAGCAATACGAAACGACTGAGGGTGCATGGTTGCTTATGCATGACGAGCCGCAGTTTCCTGCTGCATATCCAGAAATGGATTCATGGTCAGTATTTCGGCTTGCGCTCATGTGCATACAAGCTCCTCCGCACATGCACGCACCACAATGAAGCTGGACGCACGCACACACACACGCACACACACACACACACCACACATACGCGCATGGATGAGTATGTGCACACACCTACGTACACAACACGCATCCACACAACACACGCATACATACATGCATGCACGCATGAAAATGTGCATGTATAAGGTCCAAAAGAAAGCTTGTGAACACATGATGGCAAGTTCACATTCACTGCATGCATGCACAAATAAGAATTTCATGTAGGCAAGACACCAAACACTTGCTAGGATTGAAGAGAAGTAACTTCTGCTTACCCTGAATTGTGCATGCTGGCAAATAGAAGCAGTTGAGCACGCAAACATGTAATTTGGTAAATATGTTGGGTTGCAATGATATTGGTCCTTTATCCATGCCTGTCACTATTAGAGTTTGCCAAGACAATGCCAATGCAATGCGCCTAGCAGTAATGGGGGGAGAGCTTGGGGAACGAGACGAGTGAACCTCGCATTTTTTTTCCCTCGGCAAAAGTATGGTCATCAGTGAAAATGTCAGCAGGAATGCCGCAAGTGGTCAGTGCCTCTTTTCATGTGGACTTTCCTTTGCAGCAGCTCTGAAATGCAGTATTGATCCAACGTACTTGCAGATTTCATATCAAGAGCAGCGTTTGTTGGATGCAGCATGTGCCAAAAATCACTTGCGTTTTTGTTGGAACATCATTTTTTGGTTGCAGCACATGTGCTGAGAAGCCCATTGTCAACAGAGGGAGAAGAAATTGGGGCAAACAGAAAGTTGTGTCGTATGTGCCACTCTGCATGATGGCAACAAAAGTGTATATTACAGGCCGACTATTGTTAGCAAAGGTTTGCATTTAATGTGGTAAATGCCTTCTCGTCCATACCCTTACAATTAACTGGGCAAGGGGTTCTGGAGAAAGGGAAGGGTCACATAGCTGTATCCGCCTAGAAGGGCGGCTTAGCTGAAGGTGCACGAGTCATCAATCCCATCATGAGTATTCCTTCTGCCTTTGTGAGCAAGGGACTGATGGAGTCCTCCTTGTGCCCGTGCAAGCAGCTCTGATGAGGCATGCAAGCTTGAACGAGGTTGAGAAAAACGTTAGCCACTCATAGCAGGAAGGCACCTCCTTGCATGCAGCTTGCTAGAGGCGCATGTTGAAGCAGGCCAGGGTAGGGTCAGGTCAAACAAAGCTGTGGATTTGGAGCGCCCCGAGTTGTTGATGGATCCACATCGCTCTTTTGCCATGTATTGAAAGGTTACTAGGTTATGATAGGGTTTTACCTTCAGCTGGGTTGCACAACTTCGCGGCTTGCGCATGTATTTAACGATCATGAGCTCACGACATGCACCCAGTCATGCACAACATGTGTAAAAGGCTCCTCTGGACTGGGTTGCTTTCGGCAGGGATGGTCGCCATCCGCGCCCGATGTTTTCTCAACCACCTTGAAACTGTTGCAGGAATATTAGATGTACCCTCTTACAGTCCACGCTGCTCATGCAATTGCAGGCGCGCTGGTTAGAAAGCGAGGCTCGAGTGCTGACATTTATGGAGGGCCGAACCAGGGCATATGGAGACGTAGGTCCACTGCCTTTGCCTCAGCCACCACTCAGCCTGACTTTCCCTTTCTCTGTTCATCTTGGACCATGTATGCTTTGGCAGGGTCCTTGGCAGGGTTAATGGATTTTTTGTCACACATGCTGTGCAAATGTGCTGGACGTTCCTGAAGGCAACTTTGCCTTGAAACTCACGGGTCACGAGTCGCATCATCATCATCATCAAAGCTCTGATGGCACTTATAGCTGTAGCCTGCAAGTGTAGCCTGCAAGTTACAGGAAAAGAAGGCCTCCCAGTCAAATTGACTGACTGCTAGCCTGTTCATAAAAGAAGAAAGAAGTTATGTAAAAAGGGACAAAGCTTGTTGCTTTTCTGATTAATGAAGACATGTCAACAGGCTGTACATTGGTAATGGCAGGCAGGTAAGGAGCCATCTGAGGAGAAGGGTCAGAAAAGAAAGGCTTGAGTTACTGGGAGAAAGAAGGCCTTCAGTCAAAACAACTGACTTCGAGCCTGTTCATGTAAAAGGATTCATTAAAGCTTTAGCTTGTCACAAGCTCACGGTTGTTGGATGCAAGGAAGGGTTACATTGCTGTACCTGCCTGTGGGGGCAGCTTAGCTGGAGCGAAACGTGCCTGCAACCAAACCAGTCCAATCTAAAAAAACAAAATGAGCTAGAAGCTCAGTCACAAGGGAAGGGAAGGGTTACATAGCTGTACCTGCCTGCGGGGGCAGCTTAGCTGAAGCAAAATGTGCCTGCAACCAAACCAGTCCAAACTAAAAAGCAGAACAAGCTAGAAGCTCAGTCACAGCATCTCAGGCAAGCAGACACGAACTTGGCTAATCCTAGGACATCATCCTGCCAGTGGTTCAT
Organism: Dunaliella primolecta; assembly: GCA_914767535.2. Taxonomy (NCBI): domain Eukaryota; kingdom Viridiplantae; phylum Chlorophyta; class Chlorophyceae; order Chlamydomonadales; family Dunaliellaceae; genus Dunaliella; species Dunaliella primolecta. The sequence goes on along the minus strand of OU611761.1, from coordinate 7,734,242 downwards.
AAAGTTTCTGAGGCGTGATGCACTGCTTGGAGGTGCAGAGCAAAACAGATGCTGGAACTGAGCACGCAGGTTTGTTAAATCCTGAGATGGGCAATCCAGGATAATGTGCTCTTCGTCTTGTACAGTGTGCCAGTCGCATTTGTTGCAATTTTAGTAGGAGGAGCGCACCACTGGTGCTAGGTCAAGCGTTTACAATGGGTTTACAATGGTGGCCTACAGCCCGAGACTCTGGCTGATGGCAGCTGGTGAAACAAGCTCAACCAGTATCAAAAATTGAGACCAAGTCTGACACAAATCTAAGAAGTCTGTATGAGTCTTGGTTTAGGAAAGCATTGATTTCAGAATCAGTGATAGTATGATGGCAAGCCAAGAATGGAATAAAGTCAGCGTTTGAAGGCGGAGCAAACACACGCAAAGTCTTAAACATCTCCTCAAAAAGGTCCTTGTATCTCGTGCGTAGCTCGCGCACCTCAGTACATTTGCAAAAGAAAAGCACATGTTTTTCATCCTGGACTTCCCCACACTCACAAGCGTTTACTGTTGCGCTCTCTAGCGTGTGTGTTGGAAAAAGGCTCCCAATATTGCAGGCTTACAAGGGGTTGGCCTACAGCCCGAGAATCTGGCTGATCGGCTGCTGGTGAAACATTCTCATCCAGCATCAAAAATTGAAATCAATTCTGACAAAAATTTAAAAACCTGTACGAGTCTTGATTCAGGAAAGCATTGACCTCGAAATCAGTCAAAATGTGAAAGCTCGTCAAGGAAGGAATAAAATCAGTGTTTGGAAGCTGGGCAAAAGTATGTAATGGTTTAAAGGTTTACAATGGTGGCCTACAGCCCGAGACTCTGGCTGATGGCAGCTGGTGAAACAAGCTCAACCAGTATCAAAAATTGAGACTAAATCTGACACAAATCTAAGAAGTCTGAATGAGTCTTGATTAAGGAAAGCATTGATTTCAGAATCAGTGATAGTATGATGGCAAGCCAAGAATGGAATAAAGTCAGCGTTTGAAGGCGGAGCAAACACACGCAAAGTCTTAAACATCTCCTCAAAAAGGTCCTTGTATCTCGTGCGTAGCTCACGCACCTCAGTACATTTGCAAAAGAAAAGCACATGTTTTTCATCCTGGACTTCCCCACACTCACACTTATCACAGAAACTTGAACCCCCAAGCCATTTACAAGACTCCACTCTCAAGTGATGAGCACGCAATCTAAATCTGCTAATGTTTCTCAAAACATGCTTGTCCAAATCCTTGAACAGATACGAGGGGATACAAAAAGGAGCACCTCTGGGACCACTCTCAGAATTCCCACACCACTTATGATACGTCACTGCCTTCTTGTTAACTGCACGAGGACAAAAAACATCGGCCCCTCTCCACACTTTCTGCTGTCTGTATCGCAAATCACCAATGAACTCTTGCATGGGGATTTTCTCAGCTCTCAGCATGTTCTGTTTGAACGAATCACCATTCCGCATCCCACCAAAAGCATTAGAGACTTCAGCAGACCAGCAAGAGGAATCAAAAGAAGCCAGACTTAAATCAGCCCTCAGCACACGCCGCAAAACTTCACTTTTGGAGTCAAGCATGCTATTAAAAAACTTGATGGAGGCACGGAACCAGAAGAACTGCAGAGGCTCCTGGCCACACTCTCTCAACACCGGCCAATTTGTAGTACTGTTCTTTACTCCAAGAATGCGCCTCAAGGAACACAGATGTCTTTTCTGCAATTGACTATCAAACTCACTGCCTTCTCTCAAGTAATGAGTTCCCCACACCCGGCACGCATACATCCCAGCAGGAATGCCATACACCTTAGATAACCAGAGCATAGCATGAGGCCTGTTTTTCAGGTCATGACCCTTGGCAAACTCCGAAATCCTGCTCTGTGCAGCCATATAAGGCCGCACCGCATGCTCCTCAGCTACCTTAAAATCCATCTTTTTATCCAACAGCACTCCCAAATATTTGAACCTGTCCTTCTCTGGAAGGACCACTCCATCATACGTAAAAGGATTCTGCAGAGGAGAGACAGACGTACTGTTGAAGTGCACCACCTCAGACTTAGCTGTGTTTACAGTCAACCCTTTTCTCTGGGCATACACACGGAGTCTGTCCAGCATCTTCTGCATTTCACCAGGGTCATTCGTAGTTAATCCAAGGTCAACAGCGTACATCATGTGGGACACACCATTCACTCTATCACCAGTCACAGCACCCTCAATGCCCTCACTTATCTCTCTGCCCATATCATTGATGTACAGAGAGAAAAGAAGGGGGGACAAAGGACAACCTTGCTTAACACCGTTCGATGGCTGCACGCGCGCCCTTTTCTCACCATCCATTAGAATGTACTCATCATTATCATACATGTCTCTGATCACACTGAGCAGAGGAGTCGGCATTGCATTGCGCTGCAAGTGAGACCAAAGCTGCTGTCTGGGCACGGTGTCATAAGCTTGAGAAAAGTCAATGAAAGCAACGTGCAATCTGGAAGAATTCCGTGGCTTCAATTTTTTCGCAGCATGCTTGAGGTGCCTCAGAATGAACAGAGGATGCCGAGTGCTCCTTCCTGGAAAGAAGCCAAATTGCGTGTCTGGAATCTTTCCCTTTTTCATACACCAATCTGTCACCAGATTTTTCAGCACATTAGCATAAATCCTATACATTACACCGCTAACCGCAATCATCCTATAATTCCCAGGTTTCAGCACTTCCCTTTTTTGTGAATGGGGCTCAACTTGGCAACCTTCCAGCATGCAGGCACTTTACTTTCAGTCAGCAACACTTTAAAAAGACGAGCCAACAGAGGCACCAGCACATTTACTTGTTTGGTTTTATTCCCACACTGCACTGGCAAGCACGCATGCTTAAGAAAAGGAATCGGGATCGCATCAAAGCCTGAAGAGGCACCAACATTCAACTTCTGAAATCCACTACCCAACATACCTTCTAACACAGATAAATCAGGGATCTCAAACTCATCTGGCTCAGGAGCCCACCCAGACTGCGCGCCCCGCCTGAGAAGGACCTCAGGTGGAAGGTTGCGCCGGCCCAGTGGCACAGCCATATCCCTCGCAGATGGGCGAGACTCTTCAAATGTCCTATTTTCTCTGTAGTGTTTGTGTAAGTGATCATGCCAAGCTGGAGCAGGCACAGGGGTTGTGTGAGGCTTGGTGTGCTTTTTTAATAAAGCGTGCACTGCCGGATCCTTCCGAAATAGCCTGTCCAAAAACAAATTCCGCAACTGTCTCGCGTGCCTTCGCTTCATCCTACGATTGCACCTCATACTCTCCCTCTTGAGAAATCTGCAAGCATGCCTGGCTTCACCACGCTTCACTGCCTCAATGAAAGCCCTACGCTTCTCCCAACATTCTTCATTGAACCACACAGGGTTTAGAGGACCCTTCCTATTACGCTCACGTTTAAAGACACACTTTGCTCGGGCTGACATGCCCACAGATCTACTGCTCGCTGCCTGGATGATCAAAGAACGCACACAAAATGCCAATTTATCTACATCCCCAGACCTCTCTGCCTCATCAAACTGAGCCAGCAGTTCAGCATTGTCCCGAATGTGCTCAGCGTAAACTTGGGCCTTATCCTGCTGCCAACGCAACACGAACTTGTTGATACACTCTCCAGCTTTGCACACATGGTGTGGAGCATTCACACCTTCTCCACCCTCATCAGTCACTCTAAACACAGTGCTCAAGCCTGCGTGATCTGAGGCACGCGTGTCTTTCATCTCAAAACATTGTACGATTTTGAGCAGAGCCGGAGACAACAACACATGGTCTGGCCTACTTCTCTTATCACCAAAATGCCCAGTGAAAGAGGGCTGCCCATCATCTCCAACAACACGCCCAGTAGAAATGGCCATACTCGTCGCAGCTGCTAGATCAACCAACAGCTGGCCTGCCTTGTTCACACTCTTGCACGCACATCTCCTAGTCTCAAGGAGCTCAGGGCAGTCCAACACAAACTGAGAATGCGCGTCACTCACTTCACTCAGCTCTCCAACATGCGCATTAAAGTCGCCACACAAAATGACTTGCGAAGATACCTGAAAAGCATCAAGCACGTCCTCAAAAAGATTAGTATAGTGAGAGTGAACAGCACGAGAAGTAAACGAACCACTCAGAGGATTTATGTAACTAGCACCTATCATCACATGTTCCCCCAGCCCAAACATCTTTTTGTCACATTGAAGCCAAATACACTGCGTGTGCTCACTGACTTTATGGAAGCGCACATAATCTGAGCTGCCTGGCGCAACAAACACAGCAATCCCAAACCCATTTTTGCCTTCGTTCTCTCTAGCCATTCCCAAGTTGTGCAAAGTAAAGCCAGGCAAGTGCTGCAGCAACCTACATGCATCACCAGTTCTTGTTTCTGTAAGCACTGCAATGTCATGGTCTTTAACCATGTGGCATACATCTAAAACCTTGAGCTCTGCATTAGCATCAGCAGATCGCCCCCCAATCCCATGCACATTCCATACTAAGAGCTTGAGCTTACGCCCAGGCTCAGGCCGGCCACCTTCCTAGCCCTTGTACTTTTTTCCCTTCTTTCCCTTCCTACTCTTCCATTCATTATATGTTTGGTCAAGGCCCACTTCAGCTTCCTATGGATCCAAGAACTCCGGGCCCTCATCATCACTCCCCTCATCATCCCCTCCCTCTACATCACCGCCGTACTCTCCGTCGTCCTGAGCGTAGGGCGCGTAGTTGGGCTGGATCTCCTCCTCGGCTGTGGCACCCTGACCTTGGTCCAGCCGGGCCCTCATCCGAGTCATGGGGGCCTTGGGGGTTGGAGTGTCCCCAGAGGGATCCTTGCTCCTGGCGTGCTTCTTACCAGTGCTTGCGGCAGCAGCATTGGCCGCAGCAGCAGCCGGTAGAGGGCTGCGTCGTGTGGAGGTGGAGGAGGGGGCAGCAGCAGCAGCAGCAGCGTAGGAGTTAGCCGGCTGCTCAGTGTGGTGGGGTGGCGGGGGGTCCAGGATTCCCACACCAGGGGCAGCTGATTGTGTGGTGGTGGAGGGGGCAACAGCAGCGGGAGGCGGCTGAGCAGCAGCAGCAGCAGCAGCAGCAGCAGGTTGGGGCGGTGGGGGAGGGGGGGGCTGAGCCACTGCTGATTGGGGTGGTGGGGGAGGGGGCGGCTGAGCAGCAGCTGCAGCAGCAGCAGCAGGTTGGGGTGGTGGGGGAGGGGGCGGCTGACCAGCAGCAGCAGGTTGGGGCGGTGGGTGAGGGGAGGGCTGGGCAGCAGCAGCAGCAGCAGCAGCAGCAGCGGCAGCAGCAGACTGGCGAGAGGGGGAAGGATGAGGGGGAGAGCGGGCAGCAGCAGCAGCAGCAGCAGCGGAGTGCGAAGGGGGGGTGGAGGGCAGCCCCGCAGCTGCCAGAGCCTGCTGGACATACAAGCCAACATGCTCCAGGCAGTGCATGTCCCGCCTGTACTGGAAACCCCCCCACGCATCTGGTTGGAGGTGCTTCCACGCAGGGTACACTGTGTGAGGGGCCCCATGATACAGGACTTCCTCCACAGGTGCCCAAGACAGGAGCAGGTCGCACCTATTCTTGGACACGAAGGCATTCAGCCCCCGCATCCCCAGCTTCTGCACCTCCTGGCACAGCCTGCGCAGCACCCCCTTTCCCCGCATCTGCTGCAGGAGCGTGCATGACCGCCATGCAGCGTACCCATTCCCTCCCACAGCCCGGAAGCGGTTGAGCCAGGACTGGGCAACCTTTGCTGAGCCCAGGTTCAGGATCACCACCTTGCCACCACCCTGCTGACTGAGGCGGCCAAGGTCCACTCCGAGGTCTGCAGCCACCCCAGCCATACCCCGCCCAGGAGGAGGTTTAATGGTGTAAAATTTAATGGTTTAAAAAGATCAATGAACAGGCCCTTGTATTTTCTGCGCAGCTCACACAACTCACAGCAATTGCAATAGAAAAGAACATGTTTCTCCTCCTGGACTTCAGCACATCCACACTTATCACACATACTTGAACCACCCAACCATTTACAGGACTCGACCTTCAAGCAGTGGGCACAAAGCCTGAACCTACTCACGTTCCTCATGACTTCTTTATCCAGGTCCTTAAATAGATATGATGGGATACAGAAGGGTGTGCGTGCTGTTTTATTCAATCCTTGATCCTTGATTCAATATTGTAGATGCCTGATCCTGAGATCTACAACAAAACGACTGAGATCAATGGGCTCACAATTCAGCAGCTTCTGTTTGAAAATATGGGAGTGTGCCAAACTATCCATTGGTTCAAGGAGTTTTAGAGACGCATTGCTGCTCGGAAACAGTTGAATTGTAAGGGCTCCAGACCACATTCTCGCATGATGCACTGAGAGGGAGTAGTGTCCCTGACCCTCAAAGTTCTTTTAAGCACTGTGAGCAGCCACTTCTGTATGGGATTGTCCATCTCTTTGCCTTGTCGAAGGTTAGGGGTAGCCCAGATCTGACTTGCATACATGCCAGCAGGGGTTGCATACGTCTTGAGGAGCCAAATCTGGGCGTGTAATCTGTTGGCAAGGTCGTGCTCCTGAACAAACTTTTTAACTCGGAAAGTACCAGCTGTGAATGGTCTCAACGTCACGTTGAGCAACGGTTGCATCGGTTGCAACATCCAGATTGATTGTTTTGTCACACACCATGTTGAGATATTTGAAAGTACCTGTGTAGGGGAGCTGCGTACCATCAAAGTAAAGTGGGGGCAGATTATCAGACCTGGAATTGAAGCGCATCACCTCAGATTTGTGTGTTGACAGTCAGCGACTTCCTAAAACCAAGTTAAGAGCCATCTGAGAAGGGTCAGGGGAAAAAGGAAAGGCGAGGGTTATAGGGAAAAAGAAGGCCTCAAGTCAAAACAATTGACTTCTATCCTGTTCATAAAAGAGAAGGAGTTCATGTAATAAAATGTTTCATTAAGGCTTGTTGTTGGATGCAAGGAAAGGTTACATAGCTGTACCTGCCTGTGGGGGCAGCTTGGCTGAAGCAAAACGAGCCTGTAACCAAACTAGTCCAATCTGAAAGCGACACTAGAAGCTCAGTCACAGCATTTCAGGCATGCAGACACGAACTTTGGCTCATCCTAGGTCATTAGCCTGGTTCATGAAGTTTATAAGGCGTGATGCACTACTTACAAGGTTAACAAGGATAAAGCCTTCAGTCAATAAGTGTGACTGCAAGCCTGCTCATAAAAGGCAATTAATTCATGACGGAAAAAAGGAAGAAGATTGTTATTCTGGTTCAAGAAAGCAGACACATCATGAGATGCGCTACTTACATATGAAAATGCTGTAAACTGTAACCATTTAATGGTGAATGGCAGGCAAGTAGGGAGCGGCCTGAGAGGAAGGCACAGAGGTCACAGGTAAGAGAGATAGTTTCATCCCATGAAGCTTGCTCAACTTTCAAAATACAGTATGGAGATAGAAACGAGCCATGCTGCCTACGACGTGCTTAGGTAAGTCCAGGTAAAATTATTTGAGCAAAATGTACAGGGAACAAGTGACGTGTGCACTCTTTGTTGGGAGTGCACACCAGTGATGATAGGTGAGTTTCTGCTGTTCAGGTCTCAAGGATGGTAAGAAGAAAACTGTTGCCAATACGCTGGGTGATAAGACCTGAGATCCACAATCAGCTGACTCAAGTCGACAGGGTCAGCTGAACGTATTTTCTACTGGAAACTGTGTGCATGATGTAAGCCATTCATGGCGGACAAAAGGTGTGAAGTCCAGCAAGAGGGATTCCTGGCACTGAGAGAGATATCCACATGGAAGACTTTTGGAGGAGACGACTCTTGCAATGGATGAGAGAATTACAAAAGAATAAAAAGGCTCTGAACCATTTGGACTGGATAGGAAAGTAAGGAAGCTTGAAGGGTTACATAGCTGTACCTGCCTACAAGGGCAGCTTAGCTGAAACATAAAAAGAGATGCCTGCAAACGAACCAGACCAGAAGGTTGAAACTAATAAAAAGAAAAGCTTGAAGTCTAAAACTGTTTTTGCGTAGCTCCAAAAGAACAGAGGTATATAGGAAGTCAAATTCAGACAGACAAATCCAGCCAGGCAACTTCATGAATTTAACATCCAAAACCGCCATATCCCCTTAATAGGAATCAAATATTGTGAAGATACAAGGCCTTCGTGCCCAGTTAGAACTTCTGAGGCTTGAAGCCTCACAGCAACAACTGTGTCAACGATTTAAAGGTGCTGAGATCACTCTCCACACAATCCTTCTAGGTGTGGGTGGGACTATCTATACTACCCATACCCTGGATCAAGTGAAAAATTAGAAATTGACCCGCAAAGGTCTACTAAGCTTGCACGAAAGCTCCATGCCCACTCTGTGCAATATGCACAAAAACTAACCTCTACTATACGTGCCATTGAAATCAAAAGCACTCAACATAATTTTGGTGCTCTGGGGCCGCATGCTTCCAGGAACCCACCAGACCCACACAAGCTTCCCTCTTACCCTCTGGTGAGGGAGACTCACGGTTCTTTGAACCAACGTATCTCCTTTTCCTTATTGATGTAGGGAGCATTCTTGCTGCCTACGAAAATGAGGAAGCTAGTGTGGGTCTGGTGGGTTCCTGGAAGCATGCGGCCCACGGGCACCAGAGTTATGCTGAGTGTCTTTGATTCCATTGGCACATTTAGTAGAGGTAAGTTTTTGCACATATTGCACAGAGTGGGCATGGAGCTTTCGTGCAAGCTTAGTAGTGTAGAAAGTTATCTCAGCACCTTGAAGTTGTTTGCACAGTTGTTTCTGTTGTTGCTGCGAGGCTTCTAACTGGGCACCAGGCCTCGTATCTTAACAGTATTTGATATCCTTTAAGTATGCCTCACTTTTTGAGCACAACTTCTCTTTCCTACACCTCCACATCTCCCACAGGATGTCCTGTCTAGGCACCATTCACCATGTGAATTCCCAGGATATCAATTTTTTTTTAAACCAGGATAACAACAAACTTCCTTTCTTTCTTCATGACCTCATGTGTATTTATGAACAGGCTAGCAGTCAAACGTCTTGACTGAAGTCTTTTTTTCCTTTGTAACCCTTGTAACCCTTGTATTTGATATCTTTTAAGTGGATATGGCGGTTTTGGATGTTCAATTCATGAAGTTGCCTGGCTGGAGTTGTGCTGCTTCTTACTTCTTCATCACGTCTCATACTGCAGAGTACCCGATGTGAGGGGGGAGTAGGTTATCTTTTTGGGTTAGCAGGGCAAGGAGTGACCAAGATAGCATCAGGACGGCTGGAGGAGCATCTATCTTGATCAGGAATGCTGGGGTCAAAGAGGTAGGGAGGTATAACACGATTAGAGACTTGCTCAGTGATGTGCAGGACAATTGTTCACGAGGTTTTTGGTTTGGTCACAGGCACCTTTTTGCTTCAGCCAACCTGCCCTTGTAGGCAGGTGCAGCTATGTAACCCTATCCTATCCTGTTCTGACTTCCCCTTACTTACAGAACCTAATTTTTTTCTCTTGGCGACTCCTTCGGAAGGGGATACACAGTGCCTTGGCCCTTGGTATTTTTCCCCTATAATGATGTGGGGAGTGTTTTCACTGCCTGTGTAGTCTATACTCAAGCTAGTTGCGAGGATATCTTTCATTTCTCCAGAAGCAAATTAAGAGAGACTTTCGTCTTGTCTGCTGCCCTAGTAGGCAGGTACAGCTATGTAATCCCTCTTCTTCTGATACGAGCTTGGAATTTGCAACAACTTGTCGCATTTGAAATGCGATTGGCACACTGTACAAGACGAAGAGCACGTTATCCTGTATTCCCTATCTCAGGATTTAGCAGACCTGCGTATTTAGTTCCAGCACCTATTTAGCTCTGCACCCCCAAGTGGTGCATCACGCCTGAGAGACTCCATGAACCATGCTAATGTCCTAGAATTAGCCAAGTTCGTGTCTGCATGCCTGAATGGCTGTGGCTGAGCTTCTTGTATTGCTTTTTTCACAGAAGCTAAGCTGTTCCCGCAGGCAGGTACAGCTATGTAACCCTCTCTTTTCCTTAACCTTATTTTATCATTTATTTATTTTCCTAACACTACAGCCTTATGGAGTTTTTTGTGCATGAGTTTGCGTGCTTGTTTCATTTAGAGTGACAGTGTGTGTGACTTTTACAGTTGACACTTCTGAACTCAGCTCAAGGCTTTAAGTTGACATTTACACAAGTTTAGTTTGGTTTGGTTACAGGCACCTTTTGCTTCAGCTAAGCCCCTTGTAGGCAGGTACAGCTATGTAACCCTATCCTATCCTATCCTTAACCCCTTTCCTTTCTACATCGTCTTATTACAGAACTCATGCATATATTGTGTGGCTGGAGCAGTTGAGCAGGCCGAGCAGCCAAACTACCTGGCTGAAGGTCAATTCCCATTGTGACCATTGTACCTATTTCCTTTATGAATTGATTGGCTTTTATGAGCAGGCTAGCAGTTGCACTTTTTGACTGAAGGCCTTACCCTTGTAAATCTTGTAACTATTTCCTTTTTTGTGCACGTTCTTAGGCTAAAATTGCCTGCTTTGGTTTCTGGTACTACCATAGTATCTCTCCTTATGCTCCAGCAAAGCTGCCATCGTAGGCGGTTGTAGTGATGTATCCATAGCAAATTAAAAACTGTCCTTGTAAACGGGACAGCAATGTAATCCTCTTCCAACCCTTCTTTCTTTGAATATTCCTGAACAAGCTGCTTCACGTGTTTCCTTCAACAATATCATTTCAAGTTGTCTCATTTCAAGTTGTCTCAGACATATTCAAGTAAGGGTGTTCAGGCTTCCTCTCATCTCACTCGTCATCAAACATCATAATACAACATGTACAAATGCTGGAAATCCGGTGGCAAGAACACGAGGGATGTACGCAAACAGAACGCAGAGGGGATATCCCTGATCATCCCATAAGGAGGGCACACGTCAAGCTGATAAACGTCAACATGAGGGAACTGCTTGCTGTACTTGAACACCAGCACACCTCAAGCTGATAAACGAGCACAGAGACAGAAAAAGACATGGGCGCCGTGCGCAGGCCACCCTGTTGTTTAAAATTTGAAGTCCTTCCCAGTCTTCTGCTTCTTCCCCCCGTCTGCCTTCTGCTGTGCCTTGCGCTTCTGCTGCGCTGCCTTTGCAGCCACCATGTCGCTGAAGTCCTCGCGTTTGTTGCCAGCGCGCACCTCTGCCAGCTGCGCAGAGACAGAGACGCGGTAAAGCAGCATTGCCCTTACAGAGGTTTAGGGGAGCATGAAGTGGTGTGGGCAGAAGAATCACACAAATGGGTCATCTCATGCACACACACACATGCACGCACACACACATATGCACACACACACACCACACACACACACACACACACACACACGCACGCACGCAAGCACACACGCACGCGCACACACACACACATACACACACCACACACACACCTTTTGCTCGTACAGTGCCTTGAGTCCGCCCTCGTCCAGCCCCTCCATCTCCTCTGGCGTGAGCGTGACCTCCACGTCTCCAGGGGCCCCAGGCCTACAAACAAACGTAGTAGCGACACATCAACAACTGGCAAAAAGAGAAACAACTAACATGGCTCCCAGAGGTAACTCATCGGATTCAATGGTACGCAAGTGCAAAATCCACGGCTCCTGCGCATGCAAGGCTTGCCGTGCACCCGCTGGACACGCCTTGGATGCGCAGATTGGGATTGTGTGAGGTAGCTTCCCAGCTTTTTAATACTTGAAGCAGTGAAGACCAAACAAGGGCATTTACCAGCTTGCCTGCCCAGCAGGCCTCCTCTCTTGGACTTAATGCGTAAAGCGCAGGAAGAAGCAGCATGCAACTCACCATCATCAGGAACACATGCCTCCTCTCTTGCACTTGCGTAAAGCACAGGAAGAAGCAGCATGCAACTTGCCGGCATCTTATCATCAGGAACACATGCCTCCTCTCTTGGACTTGCGTACAGCGCAGGAAGAAGCAGCATGCAACTCACCATCATCAGGAACACATGCCTCCTCTCTTGCACTTGCGTAAAGCACAAGAAGAAGCAGCATGCAACTTGCCGGCATCTTATCATCAGGAACACATGCCTCCTCTCTTGGACTTGCGTACAGCGCAGGAAGAAGCAGCATGCAACTTACCAGCATCTTATCACCAGGAACACATGCCTCCTCTCTTGGACTTAACGCGTAAAGCGCAGGAAGAAGCAGCATGCAACTTGCTAGCATCTTATCATCAGGAACACATGCCTCCTCTCTTGGACTTGCGTACAGCGCAGGAAGAAGCAGCATGCAACTTACCGGCAATTGATCATCAGGAACACATGCGCACAGTCCGTCAATACAAGACAGCACAAGGCTCGTTGATAAAGCATGAGCACACAAGCACGCTCCCGCACAGGTGCGCTCACGGATGACTGCGCAAACGACGCCACTCACCGCCCGGGCACCGACGAGACCATGCCCCCCTTCTTCTGCTGCCCAGGCAGGACATACACATGGTCTGTGCCCAGCAGGGTGCCGGGCGCCAGGGGGGCCTGCTTCTGCTCCAGCACCTGGTACAGCTGAGGCTGCAGGCAAAGAGAGCGAAACAAATGGGGGCCACAGGTGAGAGGTGGCAGGGGTGTAGGTTTAGCCTGCCTTTTCTCCAGCACCTGGAACAGCTCAGGCTGCAGGCAACGAAAGCAAAACAATGGGGGCCACAGTTGAGTGGTGGCAGGGGGTTGGGTTGCAAGTAAATGAAGCACACGGAAGTGCAAGTCAGCACAGCACAGGATGTTCGGCAAAGCCTGCAGGTTGCTTAGCCTACAGAGGCAGGGGCACACCCTAAGAAAGCAACAAAAGGGGGCCACAGTCTAGAGATTGTCAAGGACACGAGAGATAGGTGGAACACTGGTGCATGCGTGTTTCTGATGCATGCGTGTCCCTGGACAGCTGTGTGGTAGCGGGCAGGGAGGGGGGGGAGATGGGAACATCATGATTTCAGAGAGGTGAGGCGCAACTTGCAAGTAGCAGAGACCGAGGAAGCAAAGTCACAAGCTGGTGCAATGCGGGCGCTTTGCTTACCGGAACAACTGCCAGCAGTAGGGAAAGAACTTGCAAACCTCACCACCACCTGTTTCACACTTTTTAGCCAAACGCGTGTGTGCCTGCCCCTGCTCAGCATCACCCCTGCTCAGCATGCTCATCAAGATAACACGACCTCATCAAAACAACACATCAAGGCTCAATAACAGAGCTCGACACAGTGAGGCAGTGCTTGCTTCTCTTCACCTGCACCTGCTCCGTTCCATTGACCCTATGCAGCTGCACGCTGACATCTGGGGTCTGAGTGCCACAAAATTAGGGGCAAACCATAACAGCGCTGACCCTAAAAATGCACCTGCTCGGTTTTGTGGCCCTTACGCAGCTGCTCGCTCACAACTCATGCCTGAGAGCCACAGAAATAGAGTCAAACCACAACAGCGCGGGTCAACCCCCGAAACGCACCTGCTCGGTTTCATGGCCCTTACGCAGCTGGACGCTGACATCTGGGGTCTCGATGCCCGACGGCAGCGAGGAGGCGATGCCAGAGTAGCCGGAGGCCATGCCCGACTGGATGCCAGTGGAGATGCCGTCCGCCAGCGCTTCCGCTGCAGATGTGAAAGTCACATTTTCCAAGAGGGAGTTAATGAACACCCTGCATAACATGCATCATGCTGGTGGAGATGCCACCTGCAAGCGCGTCTGCTGCATGCATGCAAGACGCTTAGGTATAGGTGCATAGGAATCCAGAACTTGTTCCTACTCTGTGCATGCCTATGCTGGCGGGGATACCATGCCATTCTGCATGTGTATTTGCAGACAGGCACAGGAGCGCAGGATGCATGATGAAGTGGGTGAAAAGGAGTGCCACTATTCCATGCTTTCAGCACACCAAGTATGCCATTGGGATGGAAATGGAACGCACACCTGCTCCTTCTCCCAATCCTGCAATCGAGCTTGCATGTGAAGGCATGTGAAGGAGACCGCAGCGGAGCAAAGCCAAGAGAACAAATGGGCATCCAAGTATGCCAAATTCTTGCGTCTTGCTCCCATCATGGTCATCTGTGGTGTGGTTTCTGTCGAGAGTAATGGGAGACCAAATGCGCAGTGCATCTCTGCCCTGCCAGCTTGAAATCAAAGTAACCTACCATCTTGCTCCCCCTTCTCTTCTCTTCCCTCCCCTCCTTTTATGCTCTCGCCACATGACAGCACAAGCTCTGGCCACACATTCAAAAACAGTAGAGGAGTGGCTAAATCTAGATCTAGGTCCAGTGCGCTTACCGTCTTGCTCCTCCTCCTCTTCACTCTCTTCCTCTTCGCTCTCCTCCTCCTCAGCCTCAAGCTCGCCCCAGTGCTCTCCCTTTGCAACCTGCGGCGCCAATGCAAGGCGTTGGGCAGGCAAACACAGTTGGGGTAAGGACATGGCACAGAACAATTATAAGGCTCGTGCAAGAAAACATCCTTGCCAAGAGGTGAGGGTGTTTGGGGTGAGGCAAGCCCTCGTCTGTGGCAAACTGAGGCCCAAAGGGCACATTGAATAGCTCCAGCATGGGAGGAAAACATGAATTAGACAGAGCTGTAATGCTTCATTCATACGGTTGCGCAGCTGCGGGCAGCATAGGAGCACAGAGTACCAACATGTAATACTTGGCCATCGACGGGGCTTACGACAACAGGTGCAATAGGTGTTGCAAGGCAAACAAAAACAAAATTAATGACGAGGCCATTGATGGGGCTCATGACAACAAGTGCAACAGGTGTTGCAAGGCTAATAGTGACAAGGCCATTGACGAGGCTCACGGCAGCAGGTGTTGCAAAGCTAACAGTGATGAGGCCATTGACGAGGCTTACGGCAGCAGGCGTTGCAAGGCTAATAATGAGGTCATTGACGAGGCTCACGGCAGCAGGTGCAACAGAGGTGTTACAAACAGAGGTGCTGATAAGGTCAAGGCTAAGGGCGGGGCTAATGGCCACAGGCGTTACAAGGAACACAGCTTGGCGACAGGCGCAGCAGCTGCAGGGCGCCTGTAAAGGTCATGAAAAATGTGTGTGCAGGGTGGCTTCCGAGTTGGCCTGAGTGGAATGGCATGTTGTATTTTGATCGAGTCAAAATCCAGATCGAAAATGACTGGAAGGACAAAAGAGCGCGTGGTGCTCAGCTTGATAAGCCATATGAGCACAAGGCCAAGATGCCAAACACTCCCTTGGCTGAAATGACAGGCAAAGGATGGAGTGATGGAATGTCGGCACGGTGCTCAAAGAGCATATGAGCCATGTGCGAAGATGCGAAACACTCCCTTGACAGAAATGAGAGGCAAAGGATGGAGTGATGGGATGTCGGCATGTTACTTTTATGGAATGATCAGCTGGAGGCACCATGCTGTTCGTTTGGCTCTGTTTATTTCTGGTCAATAGGGGAGCCAATCCAGCAAGACTCCCCTCCTCTCCTTCTCCCCTTCCCTTCCCCCATCGATCACACGTCTTTCCCAAACAAACGTACCTCATCATCGCTCTCTGCCTCCCCTATATGCTGCCCGAACACATCTCCATAGATGGGGTTGCCCTCCTCATCCACAGGCGGCTTGCCCCAGCCACCTGGGTGGTACCCAAATTGGGCACCTGCGCAAGGGAGCAACACGGCTCCTTAGCACTGCAGCTAATGTTTTGTCTAAACAACAACCTGGCCATGAATCCCATCGCACTAAGTGCCTGAGAAACTCAGGATAGAAATTGGTGCGCTCCATCACATAGCCCCGTAGAGTCGCATGCATCGTCACAAACCATCACATCTGTGCGGCTGAATGCCTGGCCCAATTTGGCATGCACTCTTCCCAGAAAGAGAGGCAAGGCATGAGAGAGGCAGCAGTCTTGCCCACTGATTCAGAGTGCCTCTCGCTCACTGGGCTGAGTGTGGGCATACATTCACCTCATTCACTCTCCACACTCACCTGGCGGAATGGGGGCATTCAGGCCGGGGATGCGCAGGTTGGGGTAGGAGGGAGGAGGACCATAACGCTGCATGTTGATAAGCCAGGGCGGGGGGGCGTCCTCACCCATGCCCAAGGCCCTGCATGCCCAAAACAAATCCACAGTACAATATCAGAGACGCTCGCATTGCACGTGAGGTTGAGGGTGCTTATCACACCTCTGCTACATGCACATGTATACATGCAGGCCAAGCTGAAGGCCAGCACTGCAGGAACAAACAGCAGGCCTGTGAGGGAGGGCCTTCAGCACCTGAAAAGTGCAAGCATGCTTGAATACAATGTACAGCTGGGCACTAGCAGGTGCATCACTATGGCAATTGTTTTCAACAGCCTCTTACCAGACAGCTGCTGGAGTCACAGGTCAGGGTTGTGTCATTTGCAGAATTGAAAGAAAGAGCAATTGCATTTGTTTGGCATTCGACAAACTATTTGATGGCCTGCTTGCTTGCAAGTGAGAGGGAACAAGGAGTAGCATTTGGTCCTCTACCACTCTCCCGCCTCAATCATGCCCCCTGCTTGCACAATAACGACCGGGAAGGATGAGGGTCTGGCAGTGGGGCATAAGGGATTGCCAAAGGGTGTAAGAGGGTGTCAGCAGAGTGCTGGGGGACTCCTTATATGTAGAGGGCTCAAAGCCAACAATCTCACAATTTTTTGAAGTTTGCAGATGTCAGCTTTGTGGTGTATCTGCCTGCACCTAAAGAACTTGCTGTGCATTCCTGAAAATGAAACCTGCGTTGCGCTGACTGTCCGTAGTGCGGTGTGAGGAGTTGGAGTAGGGAACTCAGTGCATGGGATGAGTTTTCAACCGCACAACAAGCAGGGGGCCAAACGCAGGTATTATCCTTGTGACTTGAAAATTTCACACTCTTTTCCCAGAGTTTCCCAACAATTCAACACTAGGTGAATGACACAAACCTGCCAGACAGCTCGAGGGCGAGCTGTGCTCAACAAAGACAGCTCGCACAGGTGCATCCCACCAAAGATTTGCCTTTGTTGAGCACAGCTCATCCTCTGTGGTTGCGCCTGTGTCGAGGATAGCGTCATCCCTTATCAAAGCGCCGGCTCTTTGATATCTACCAGTCGCCTCGTCCACTTGGACATCCAAGTCCGATACCTTGCTTTGCACACGCTTTTCCTTATATCTTGACAAGGAACCCCAGACACGGCGCCCAGCATCCACTCTTCGGGTCTTCCCCGAGAAATGCAGGCTCGGCATTCTCTGAGCGTGCCCCGCCATAAGTTTCCGTCCAAATACTTTCTCTCGGTTGTGCCCATGCCACCCTCCGGTTGGTAAACAGTGAACTGCTGGAGTGACCCAAGATCAATGGGTTCAGCCAATTCTCCCCACTTGGTGCACAGCTTACTGCCTCACACTCAATTGTTAAATATCTCATATACACTGGGACACTTTGGTTTGAACCATTATGTAAGATTCATAAATATAAAGACCAAAATGTGCTGAACTCAAAATACAGAAACACTTTACACCACCCAAGATCAGCAGGCATGACACGTGATCAGCTTTGCAACCACAGCTGGTGCAGCTTGAGTCAAGCAGTTGGGAGTCTCTACCCAAGCTTCTTCCTTGAAGAAGGAAGGAAGTTGAGGGACGCCACACACCTGAATAGTTCACCTGAAATAATGCATCTTTTCACTATCCTCTCTACAGTTTTTGCTGAGCAGTGAAGCGCTTGGACCGAAGGCTCTTTAGTGAAACATTTTAACCAGTGAAGTCACGGACCCAAATTCAACACGCCTGAGAGCGAGGCAGTACACGGTGGAGTACATGCACGTACACCAAGGAATTTGAACTTCTAGTTTGCCAGTACCTCTATCCATCATGCACAGCACCCACTTTCTCAAGTCTTCGCTCAAGACTCCGGGCTTGGCATTCTCCACGCGCGCCTCAAACTCCTTGCCCTCGTAGTACATCTCCCCGATCTGCGTCAGCTTGGGCTTGGTCTGGTACTTAAAGAAGGCGTCATGCAGCACCTGTAGCGGAGGGAGTAAGAAGGAAGGAGGGAGGTCAGCAAGGGTTTGGTCTGGTACTTGAAGAAGGCGTCATGCAGCACCTGTAGTGGAGGGAGCAAGAGAGAAGGATGCAGGTCAGCTTGGGCTTGGCCCAGTGCTAGAGGAAGGCATCATGCATCAATCGTAGCACAGGGAATAAGGAGGAGGGAGGGAGGGAGGTCAGCTTGGGCTTGGCTCGTTGCTTGAGGAAGGCATCGTGCAGCAACTGTAGCAGAGGGAATAAGGAGGAGGGAGGGAGGGAGGGAGGGAGGCCAGCTTGGGCTTGGCCCGGTGGTAGAGGAAGGCATCGTGCATCAACCGTAACAGAGGAAATAAGGAGGAGGGAGGGAAGGAGGTCAGCTTGGGCTTGGCTCGGTGCTTGAGGAAGGCATCGTGCAGCAACTGTGGGGATGGAAGCTCAGAAGCAGGGACTGAATAGCAAGGAGATCAATTGAGCAGTGCTATCACAAGACGGTTCGTCCTTGAAAGGAAAAAGTCAGCAAATAGGACTGATGGAGCGACAGTAGCATCGAATGGGCCATCGAAACATGGCTGGGAGGCTAGGGGGGCGATGACGAAGCTCATTGCATGGAGTGCACCATGCAACAAGCCCTGTGCAGCATGCAAGTTGTAGCATCATCTGTCGGAACTGCCGCATCATTGTCAGCTGTGGTAGTTGTGAGCTGTAAGTAGGGTTACCTTATACAATATTGTATGATGCATGATGCTCATATAATGTTAATTTTTCTAGGGTTCAAACAATTCATAGTCTGGACGAGTCCGGCAGCGAAACAAATAACGAAAGTGCCATCCGGGACACTGCAAAAAGCTTAAGGAAAGCTATGATGAATTTTCAGCTGAAGCTCTGGAGAAGCCCCGATTCTTGAATGTTTGTTTGTTTGGGCAGCTCCAAGCGCACCATGGATAATAGAACAGCGCTTGAACAAGGCAGTCGTTTTGCAACTGCACACAGCAGTGCTGCTATGAATGCTTGTTTGCGCAGCTCCAGTGTGGGCGAGACATAATTGAACAGCCGCTTGAACAAAGCAGCCATCTTGCGACTGCAAGCACAGTGCTTGTGTAATTAATGTCTCCCTGCTTATTTTTATTTTGCAGGGACTTGACCAATCAACTCCTTGGGTGCAAAATCCTCACAGCACTCATTCTGAAAACAGTTAGTGAATTCTGGGGTTTATTATATAAGACCTAGTACTATGTATATTACTTATATATAAATCTTTTTTTCAAGAATTTAACATCATTAACCGCACCCTGACGACGAGGCTTCTGTAGACACTCCTTGTGCGCTCACCTGGTAGTCAATGTCCATCTTGCCCATCTTGGGCTGCATCCTTGCGCGCTGTTTGGATTGCAGCGACTTGGTGCTCTCCTTCTCCGTGTACCTGCGTATGGCACGTGTTGTGGGCACGGTAGCAGCATGATACTTAAGCATTACCTGACATCAGCAGGGTATTAGTAGTGGCAGTGGCAGGATGCGCGTGACATGAAGGCGCTAAACATTGTGTGGCAGGCTACAAGAAGCAGCAGGCTCCGCGCGTATTTGTCGCTAGTATCCTGTATCGCCTCATCCACGTCATAACCACGTCATAAGTGAGGTGATGCAGGGTGACTAGTGACTCATGTGCGTGCATGCTGTGCACCTGTTCCCTGTCCCTCCGTTCATGCTGCATGCCCTGCTTCTTGCCCTACTCTGTATGCTGTATGCAGCTGCTCTCTGTCCCATGCCACATGCTCCTCTGCTTGTATTGATAAAAAGAGGCGTAAAGTCTGGACGCCACCACGTCTGATGCAGGAAGTGTATGTGCCGTTACATCGCTCTCTGTCCCATGCTACATGCACCTCTGCTTATATCCCGCTGCTTGGGCCATGTGCTGTAAATCCCACTGCTTGTGCTGTGTGCACCTGCGGCTCATGCTGTGCGCATCTGTTCCCTGTCCCACTGCTCATACTGTGTGCACTCGCCTGATTCCATTGCTTATGCTGCGAATGCCATTGCTTGTGCTGCGTACACCTGCTCTCTGACCTACTGCTCATGCTGCGTACACCTGCTGCTCATGCTGAGTGCATCTGCTCTCCGTCTTAATGCACCTGCTCTGTCCTTTTGCTCACATTGTGTGCACCTATTTTGATCCAATGCACCTGCTCTGTGGCCCACTGCTCGTGTTGCGTGCACCTGCCTTTGTGCCACTGCTCATGCTGCGTGTCCCTGCCTTTTGTTCACTGCTTATGCTGCGAGTCCCACCGCTCGTACTGCGTGCACCTGCTGCGTGCATCTGCTCTCTGTCCCACCGCTCATGCTGCCTGCACCTGCTCTCTGTCCCACTGCTCATACTGCGTGCACCTGCTCTCTGTCCCACTGCTCATACTGCGTGCACCTGCTCTCTGTCCCACTGCTCATACTGCGTGCACCTGCTCTCTGTCCCACTGCTCATACTGCGTGCACCTGCTCTCCGTCCCACTGCTCATGCTGCCTGCACCTGCTCTCTGTCCCACTGCTCATACTGCGTGCGCCTGCTCTCTGTCCCACCGCTCATGCTGCCTGCTCTCTGTCCCACTGCTCATACTGCGTGCGCCTGCTCTCTATCCCATTGCTCATGCTGCCTGAACCTTCTCTCTGTCCCATTGCTTAAACCGTGTGCACCTGCTCAATGGCCCACCGCTCATGCTGCGGGCACCTGCGTTATGACCCACTCCTCATACTGCCTGCACCTGCTCTCTATCCCACCACTCATACCCTTACTCATACTCTTGCTGCACAGATGCGGGCTCACACAAACCCTTTGGTGCCTTTCCTGGATAGCAGCCTGCACACGCCTGAGCATGCTTTGCTGCACGCTTCAAGGTGTCTTTGCAGATATTGCTGCCGTGGAAACCTGCATGGACCCCTGACTACTTCAGTGCCTGTTCACTTTCCTTGCCCGCATAGACACTGCTGAGGAACTTGTCTTCACAGACACATTGCTGAGGAACCAGCTTAGTTTCTGAACAGTTGCAGTGTCCGTTCAGTCTAAGGAAGCATGATACAGGCAGAGCAAACACTTCCCACATAAATCAAGGAAAGGAGACATCTCCGCTCGAAGGGCTGTGAGTTCCCTTCACCTGGAGCTGTGGCCTCCTTGCGCAAAAAGTCAAGCACACCTGCCTCGCTCACCCCTGCCCACTGCCTGTGGCCTTGATGATTAAACATTGTCACGCAGCTTTTGGCGGGCGGCTTGTCAAAACAGCACAGCACATCCCTCAGTCACGTCAGACATTTGGAAATCCTTGCATATCAATCTGTGCATAAGCGAGAGCTCTTTCAAGAGCTCCCTCACTCACCCCTGACGCATCTCCCCAATGCCTGTAGCCTCTATGAAGTCTGGCAGCTTGAAGGGCGGCTTCTCGATACCCCGCTTGCCTTGCAGGTACTTGCGTTTCTGGGACCAGTGACGCGGCACCGGTGCTGTGTTTCGGTAGGACTGCGGCAGCAGCGGTAGAAAAGGAGAAGATCAATAGTCAGGGACTGTTTGTGAGACAAGCAACGCGGCTGATGATGACAGAGGGATGGCGGTGGCTCAAGCATGAGTGGAGGGTGGGGTAGTTTGAAGTGCTTTCGAGCAGGCAGATGACAGAGGAAATGTCCCTCCTTGTGCGCTTCATCGTGACTCCTTCCCGTCCATGAGGCAAGGCGAGCATGCACATGCAGGCGAGGCTACCATGCACAGCCAACTCATGCGCTTCATCATGACTCCTTCCTGCCCA